>CAXASN010000013.1:0-243677 GCA_963971575.1 Liopterus haemorrhoidalis
TTTTCCGGGTTCTTGATTATATTTTCTTCAAATCTTATTGCTCTTTTAACGGCTTCTATTTTAATTTTGCATACCTTCGTTTCTTCTAATACTATGTACTCTGGTGTACATTCATCTAGCCCCAACATCCACTTAAGATATTTATTCTGCACCTTCTCCAGCGGCTCATGCTCCTCCCATCGGAGGTGTGGGCTCCGCTCCATACATGATTATGCTCTTAATTAGGGCTTCGAACATGAGCATTCTTATGTTATATTCACCCTTAAATTTTCTTGCACCCAAGCTCCAGATCTGCGGAATTGCTAGCATTGCTGCTTAATATGTTAATTTTACTTAGCTGCTTAATATGTTCGCCTGTTCCTCCATTGCATTGGAATTGGTATCCTAAGTGTGTCCTAACTTTTTCAATTTTATTTCCTTCCTATTTTTGACTTATCCGTGTTTATCAGCAGTTTCTTTTTTTAAAAGTATTTATTCAAGGATTTCATCATTGCCTTTAACTTATTTTCTTTAGTTGCCAGCAATACAATGTCATATGCATATGCTAAGGACATTAACTTCTTGTTTCCAACTATTAGTCCTCCTGTTTGTTTCTTTTGCAGGTGTTCCTCCATATCTGCCATATATATATATATATACCAGCACGGAGAATTTTTGATCTTCTGTTGAGGCACTATCATAGGAAATTATTTGGGAAAAAGAAGAGAAGCGAAGGATAATGCAATTATTTCATAATTGATCCAATATTTCGTTTATTCTTCATAAACTTTATCCAGGATTTCTATAACAAAAGGTACCGGTCATAAAAGCACACACAAATTGTACAATTTCTTACCGAAATAGTTAAGCATTTCGCCAAGATGTTACAAAAGTATGTGAACGTAGACCCATGGTATGAAAAACAGTAATCGAGTTGTTAAGAAACACTTAAATACATCAGAATTTGAAGAAAACAACTTAAAGATGTTAAGGCAGTTATGACGCCATTTTACTTACTGAGTCACATGACTCTAACGCAAGGCATTGTGGTAATGCCGGTAACAAAAAGAAAACTTCCTACTTCTAACCCCGGGAAAATATGAATTGTTTGACATCTAGTAGATGTAAACAAGTAAAACTCCTACGAGGAGAAAAGTATAAAGTGTAAAAAAGTACAGTTAGAAAAATAATTTAGAGGAAGGTAGTAAAACAAGGATGGAGACAACCCACTAAATGTATAAATGAAAGAACTGAACCAAAAATTCACCTGACATTTTTAAAAGTTAATAGGTAGGAGTAAATGTCATGTAAGCTTTCCGTATCAGTTCTGGCATTTAATACATTATGAAAGTGGTTAATGTAACACATTTCATAAAAAAATCTTTTAGAATCGTTGGGAAATCTATCCAACACCTTAGGATTCTCGAAATCCACAACATGATTAGTGGAAGCAACATGTGTAGCTAAGGTACATTTCTGAGGATTGACACGGCAATCTGATTTATTTTGTGTTATTCGATTTCTAAGTTTTTGGATTGAACTTCCCACATATACTTGTTCACAAGAACAGTTTAATAAGTAAATAGTGTTTTTTACCGATAAGTGGTCAATCTTCTGTTTTAATTTGATATTAATAACTGAAAGTTTTTTTAAAGGTTTATCAGCTATTATGAGGTTATCTAATATAAGCACTTTTTTGATACTATTAGACATATGACCCATATAGGTTAATGCCCTATATTTAATAGGTTCTACTGTAGAGGTGCCGGGACCCTGTACTTCAGGATTCCTGCTAAGTGAACTAGGTTCATCTGTATTTATGTTGAATAAAAGTTTGTAAATTAAATGTTTGGGATAAGAGTTTTCAATGAAAATTTTTGCAAGTTTAAGTAAGTTTTTTTGGAGTAAAGATTCATCTGAAATTTTTGTTACCCTATATTTCATGGTTTTGACAAGTGCAATTTTATATTTCAAAGGGTGAAAAGAGTGAAAATTTAGGTAACGGCCAGAAAAAGTTTTTTTTGTGTACCAATCGAACCTAAGTACGTTATGAGGATCTCTAAATGCAAAAGTGTCTAAAAACGGAACCCCTTTTTTTATATCATCTTCTTTTTCTACAGTGAACTGTATAGAAGGGTGGTATTGGTTAAATATGTTTAAATTATATAACAAGTTCATTAAGGTCAAAAATGATTTCTCTTGTAACAATAAAATCAGTACGATAGATAGCTGGTTTATGAACATTTCTGATACGGATGTTCCTACAGAAATTTCCAGTTTTTTAAGTTTGGGTAGTAGATTCTCTTTACCTATTGACCACAGCGAGATGGATGTTTTTAAAATATTGGGTGAGGTTGAAGAAATATTAGCTCTCCATGAAGAAAATAATAAGAATACTAAGAGGGCACAAGTCACTAACCTACTCACCAACTATTTTAAGGGCACCCACAACGTAGTGGATAGTAAATACAACACACTACACCAACAATACATTCGGTCAAAAACCTTTCTTAAAAATAATAATCAACTCATTTTGTTACGTGCCGATAAGGGCCAGACTTCTGTCTTAATGAATAAGCAAGACTACGTAGACAAATTGGAAGGGATACTTAACGAAGAGGGTACGTACTCTTTGCTTCCTAGAGATCCTACTACCTCCTTTCAAAATTCTAATAACAAAATTATTTCGTCGTTAAAATTAAAACAATACATTTCAGATACGGAGAGTAGGGAACTCAAAGAACATAACGCGTTACCACCTAGAGTGTTCGCAAACGTTAAAATTCACAAAGATGAATTGCCATTAAGGCATATTATTGACGGTTCTGACGGACCTTATAAAAAACTTAACTTTTTCATTACTAGTATTCTTAAAAAATCTTATGATATAGACAATCCATACTATGTCAACAACTCTTTTGACCTAGTTAGGGACCTAAAAGGCACTATTCTACCTGATAACTACAGGCTCATTAGCCTGGATGTAGTTTCTTTATTCCCTAGCATTAATAATAATAATAATAATCTTTATTGGTGTTTTTATATCACTGAGAATGTGTACACAAGTCAAAAATATATAAAAATACAGTAGTCTGGAAAATAGAATAATCACAATACAAATAACATATTAAAAATGAATAAAATGTTGTTAAAAAATTAAAATTTCAAAAATCATACGTCATTAGACTAAATTATTATTATGTCAATGTACATAAAACAGAAATAAATTCATCAATTGAGTAAACACAATTTTCTAATAGAAGTATTTTTATCTCGCTTTTAAATTGTTTGAGCGTTTTTTTATCTTTAATAAAGTCGGGTAGCTTATTGAATAGTTTTAAACCAATTGTGATAAAGCCTTTATTAGTGTTTTCATACCTATTACGGGGTATCTTAAATAAATCTTTGTTTCTGGTATGATAATTGTGACTGTCTTTATTACAGTCAAACCTCATTGTATTGCTGTAGATGTGACATAATAAGTCTAGTATGTAAATACTCGGCACTGTTAATATTTTAAACTTTGTAAAGTATGGCCTGCATGAAACTAAAGTGTTTTTATTAGCTATGCATCTAATTATCCTTTTCTGTGCAATAAAAACACTTTTTATCATTGAAGATGATCCCCAAAAGCAGATTCCATATTTTATTCTACTATATATTTGACCATAATAGAATTTTATAATGGTGTCATGACTTACATGATACTTAAGATTTTTAATTTGGTAGTGAAATGAGTGTAGGGAAGATACTAATTTCTCACAGTGGCATTTCCAGTTTAACACATTGTCAATATTAATTCCTAAAAACTTGACTGAATTTTTGGAGTCAAGGGGAATATTATTAATATCAATGGTCAGTTCAATATTTTTTGAATTAAAGGACGGATGAAATATCATAAAATTTGTTTTTGATGCATTTAGAAATAGACTATTAGAAGAGAACCAGTTATTTAATTCACACAATAGGACACTTATTTTTTCCTGTAGTTCAGTTTTATTCTTCCCAGTTATTACAACAGAGGTATCATCGGCAAACATTGTAATAAAATGCTTTAAGAAAAAAGTGATATCATTTATAAAAAGGATAAATAAGATAGGACCCAGAACAGAACCCTGAGGCACACCAATATTAACCGGCAATAAATTTGATTTTACATTAAATTTACTGCCGGTTTTATTTCCAAAATTCATTTGTACATATTGAAAGCGATTTGAGAGATAGGAACTGAACCACTTGGCAACTACTCCCCTTATGCCATACATGTCTAATTTATCTAGAAGTATTGAGTGAACTACACAGTCAAATGCTCTACTTAAGTCGCAAAAAACACCAACTGGTATATCTCCCTTATTTAAAGATTTATAGACGCATGATAAGAAGGCATCTATTGCGCTCATTGTTGAGAAGTTAGCTCTGAAACCATGCTGAGAATTATTAATTAACTCATGTTTATTTAAATAACTTAAAAGCCGATCTAACATGCAATACTCAAATATTTTTGAAAACCCTGATGCAATTGCAATTGGCCTATAATTGGACATATCACTCGAAGCTTTTTGTTTATGGACTGGACTGATTTTAGTAATTTTTAATACTTCAGGGAAAACACCTTCAGAAAGTGATAAATTTACTAAGTGTGTCAGGGGTGTAACTAGTAGATGACAGATTTGTCGAAGAAGGCTACAAGGTACATCGTCGGGACCGGAAGATTTCTTATTTTTAAGTTTATTTATAATAGTTAAAAGTTCATTTTCAATAAAAGGAAGAGCAAACATGGTTTTATGAACTTTTGGAAATGCAAGAATATTAGAGGTGCCATTGCTTTGTGGAATAGAAGATAGGACTTTATGCGGTGCTTCAATAAAAAAGTTGTTAAACATATTTACAATTTTTTCGGGATCCATAATTTTGTTGTCTTCAACTTCAAGTATAACGTCTGAATCTTTGCTGTTTTTTCGTATCTGGTGTTTAGATATTACTTCCCAAGCAGTGCGACATGGGTTATGAGAGTTCATTATTTTATCATCATAATATGACAATTTAGTTTTCCTAATTAGAATATTGTGTTTACGTCGATGATGTAAATAAGTATCCCGCAGTATGGGATATTTCAAACATAACATATACCAATCCTGAACTACATAACTAGATTTTTTTATTTCATCTGTAACCCAGGGTTTATTATAATTTTGTGACATTTTGATTTTTTTAAATGGAAAAGAGTTATTAAAATGGTAAATGAATTTATTGTAAAAAGAACTGAATGAGTTATTGAAATTATCGGAATTAATTACATTATTCCAATCCTCTCCCAATAAGACATTTTTGAAATTTTCTATAGATATATTATCAAATTTTCTAATTGTTTGAGTAGTGCAGGATTGTCCAGGTACAGTCAAATTAAACTTTGCTAGAACATAACGATGATCAGACACAATACATTCCTTAACATCGCATTCAACCACATCGAGATCAGTGTACATATTATCAAGTATTGCATTGTGTCTAGTTGGTTTAGTGACATAACATTTTGAATTAAATAAAAGCATTAAGTCGTTCATTACTGGAACTCGTTTATCGTTTGTCAACTCATAATGTATGTTAATATCACCTACTAATATTAAAGAAAATTTTCTTTTGAGTACAGATTCTATTGCAATTGTTAAATTTTCTAGAAAATTTGCAAAAATAGCGTCAGGTGACCTGTAACAAACTATAATAATAATACTTTTATTGTTTAATTTCCATACTGCGCCGCAAAGTTCAATGTCAAGTTCAATACAGAAGTTACTTAAGTCTAATGGAGAAACATCGAGTGATGATCTGGCCCAAAGGGCAACTCCACCCCTTATATGCATTTTCCTACAGTAGTGTGATATTAAGTTAAAATTTTCAAAATTATTATGAATTACGCCCAGGTCAATACTCCATGTTTCAGTCATACAAATAAAATTAATGGTCAATGTGTTAAAATCAATGTCAAATTGGTTTATTTTGTTTGCACTTAAGCCTTGAATATTAGCGTAGACAATATCTAGACAGTCGGTGGTTTTAAACTTTTCCGGTATAAAAAATGTTTATTTTGAGGAAGAGAAATTGATAGCGATGGGGCAGACAGGGGCAGGGGTGATGCGTTGACGCCGGGGATGACGTTTGCACCGTTACAGTTGCCACTCCAGTGGCCAAAGTTTGGGAGAAGGTCCGGAAAATATCCGGTCTAAATACAGCTACAGCCATTGCTGGTCTATCGGTAAATGGTAACGTAGTTACCTCACCGGTCGAAATTGCTAACACTTTGGCATCTAATTTTGCGTTCAATTCTAGCTCTGAACATTATTCACCCGAGTTTCTAACTCGTAAAGCAGGCCTCGAATCTATACCTCTAAATTTCTTTTCTAGGAATGACGAGGTATACAACCTGCTTTTCTCTCGTGAAGAGCTAGATAGCGCGATGTCAAAGTGTAAGGATAGCTCTCCTGGTCCAGATGCGATACATTATCGTATGATCCGAAATCTTCCGGAATCATCTAAGTCTAGGCTTTTGAATGTCTATAACAGGATATGGACTGAGGGCAAGTGCCCGACCAAGTGGAAGGAATCTCATATAATTCCTATCGCCAAAGTCGGGAAAGATAAACACTTGCCCTCTAGCTATAGACCAATATCACTGACCAGTTGTCTCTGCAAGCTCATGGAGCGAATGATCAGCAAGCGTCTGATTTGGTTTTTAGAATCAAACGACTTGCTGGCCAACACACAGTGCGGCTTTCGCCGTCACCGCTCAACAGCAGATCATCTGGTCAGACTAGAGACAGCTATCAGGAATGCTTTCGTTGAAAACAAACACCTGGTAGCTGTGTTTTTCGATATTAAGAAAGCCTATGACACTGCATGGATTTATGGTATTCTCCGTACTCTGCATTCCTGGGGTCTCCAGGGACGCTTGATGTTCTTTATAAAAGACTTCATGTCGAACCGGCGCTTCAGGGTGCGGATCGGAAATACCTTGTCACAAATGTTCGCACTGGACAATGGGGTCCCACAGGGCTCCATACTGAGCGTTACGCTATTTTTAATTGCCATTAACGGTGCAGCTTCATGTATTCGATTACCTGTACAGAGTTCGATATTTGTCGACGACATTGGTATCTTTGTCGCCGGACAAAAGACTAGTACAATCGAACGTCAGCTTCAGCTGACTATCAATCGTCTCGATACATGGGCAACCGAAAATGGCTTTAAATTCTCGACCAGCAAAACTGTATGTGTCCATTTTAGTAGGAAAAGGGGTGTACATCCCAATCCTACACTCACACTAAATGGAGCACAGTTACCATTTGCCGATACTGCCAGATTTCTGGGTCTCGTGTTCGAAAGCCGTCTATCTTGGCGGGCACATTTTTTGTCCGTCAAGAAAAAATGCCAAAAGTCGCTCAATTTGTTGCGGGTCCTCAGTCACAAGACATGGGGTGCAGACCGCACTGTCATGTTGCGTTTATATCGTTCTCTAGTGCGCTCTAAGCTGGACTATGGATGTCTAGCTTATGGGTCAGCTAAACACCAAGAGATAAGAATTCTTGACACTGCACATCACACTGGGGTTAGATTGGCCACAGGTGCATTTCGCACCAGTCCAATACTAAGCCTGCTGTGTGAAGCAGGCGAACCGTCACTGTACAATCGTCGTAAAATTCTATCCTTGCGGTATATGGCTGCACTCAGTGCCAAGCCAGATCATCCCGCGTATGACCCTATTCTACAAAATAGGCATATAGAAATATATGACAGAAAACCAAGAGCCAATAGGCCTTTTGGTCTGAGGACTTTCGATATTTTGGGCGATATTGATTTTAATATGCCTGAAATGGCAAGTTTCGTTTTGTGTGCTGTTCCACCATGGACGCAACCGCGTCCACTTGTGAACCTCACATTAACTAGGTTTGATAAAGATACTACGTTGCCTATCGAATACCAACATGAGTTACAAAGAACACTGGTCCCTAGGTTCGAGGATACTGTCATTTTTACTGACGGATCAAAATCCGGAACCAGGGTTGGGTGTGCGTTCGTTGTGTTGAATCCATGCCAACAGTTTCAGTACCGTCTGCACTCCATAACGAGTGTGTACACTGCTGAGCTGTACGCTATTTTCAAGGCCCTGTGTTTTGTTTCGTCAGAGCAAAGTCGGTCAAGTGTTATCTTGACGGACTCGCTGAGCGCTCTGAACAGTATCCAAGATCCAGATCCAGTGCATCCTCTTGTACTAAAGATCCGGTTGCTACTCCACAACCTGAATGCTCAGAATGTGAGGGTAGAGCTGTTTTGGATACCGGGACATGTTGGTATTAAAGGCAACGAAGCGGCAGATGCAGCTGCAAAAGCCGCCTCTCACAGACCTATGATTGATGTGAGTTTCGTTTTTCCAGATGACGCAAAGAGTCATCTGACACATCTGGTTTTAGACATGTGGCAATATGAGTGGAGCCGCACACAGAACGTTAAGTTACGACAGATTAAGGGAGACGTTAAACCATGGGGTTCTTCCTGCAGGATTAACCGCAGGGAGGAAACCGCCATCACACGCCTTTGTATAGGTCACTGTTGGTGGACCCATGGACACCTCCTTCGAGGTGAAGAGTCCCCTGTCTGTGAGACGTGTAACACAGATTTGTCTGTGTTACACATTTTAACCGAATGTGTACAGTTCGAGGATGTCAGGGAGAGGTTAGGCCTGTGCTATGACCTGTCAGTTGCCTTAGGTGACGACAGAGTACTCATGGACAGGCTGATACTCTTCCTGAGAGAATCGAACTGACTGTTTTATGTGTGAAGTCTTGCACCTTATTTTAATGTGTTTCTATTTATTGACTGTGATATTCGATGGTAATTGGCCCCTTTACAGCCTCTTACCATCACCCTGAGTCTGTTCAAATTTTCGAACAGACTTTTTATATTATTTATTTGTGTTTGTCAGTGCAAGATTTCTTTTATTGAGTATGCGTATTTTTAATGATTTTATTTATTTATTTATTTATTTATTTATTGTCTAAATTTTTATTTTTAATATATGGTCTAGTCATTTAGATGGGCTGCGTTAGGCGCAAATAGCCTTTGTTGCTGTGCGCCAAAAATTTCAACTAACTATCTAACTGTTCTTCGCGATTTTTCCCCTTTACGCAAATATCGTCAATAAAAACTACCGTGCCTTCTATTCCGGCTAACACTGTTTCCATAATTTTTTGAAATTTAGTCGGCCCGATAGATATTCCATACGGCAACCTGTTATATCTGTATAATCCCTTATGCGTAACGATTGTTGTAAACTCTTTTGATTTTTCATCCAATTCTACCTGTTGGTAAGCTTGTTTTAAATCAGTTTTAGAAAATTGTTGTCCGCCTTGCAATTGAACAAACAATTCTTCAATTTTAGGCAATGGATGTTTATCCATCTGCATGTAGGGATTAATTGTGACCTTATAATCCCCACATAGTCTTACTGTGCCATCCGCTTTTAGCACAGGAACGACGGGTGTTCCCCATTCCGAATATTCTACTTTCGATAAAATCCCGCCATCCATTAACCGATTTATCTCTACTTCTACTTTCGATTTTATTGCAAACGGTACGGATCGAACTTTGTGAAATTTAGGAACTGCATCCTCTTTCAAAATTATCGAAATTTTCCCTTTATTAAACAGTCCTAAACCTTCTGCAAATACCTCTTTGAACTCATCACCTAACTCTTTTATCTCTGAATATTGCATAAAATTTAATTCAGCAATGCCCAAATTAAACTTTCGCATCCAATCTATGCCTAAAATAGGATTTTTTGCGTTTTTTATTACATAAAAATCAATGTTTTCATTTTTATTGTTGTATTGCATTTTTACAGTAAAATATCCTAACGGTATTATTTCATTGTCATCGTAACAACGCAAGATAGTTCGGGTTGGTTTTAATCTATATTTAGAAAATTTTGTTTTCCAAACTAGTTCAGGACAAGCGGTGATACCTGCCCCGGAATCAACTTGAAACTTGAATTCTACGCTATCAATTTTAACTTTTACCATATAATTTTCATTTAAATTTGAATTCATATTAAACAGTGGTATTTCATTTTCAACAAAATTATGATTTTTAACATTATTTGCTAACTTAATTCTACATACTTTTTGCAAATGACCACTTTTCCCGCAATTTTTGCACTTATAACTTTGGTAACGACATTCCGAATGCACATGATTATCATCTCCACACACCTTACACCTCACCTTGTTGGCTGGTCCCTTCTGCATGATGTGTGTCTTCTGCTTCCTGGAATGTAGCGCCTACACATCCAGCGGCTCGGTCTTCACCTGCGTCGCTGGCTTATGTTGGTTGCTGTAACCGCTGCCGGAACTAACACCTTGTTCTGAGTCGATTTCTGCCTGATGATGTTCATATGCAGCTTCCACTGATTGCGCTGTTTCCAAAGCTTTAGCCAAAGTTAATGTTTCTACATCCTCGCGGTACAACTTTACTTTAGCTGGTCCTTGGTACAGACCCGTCACAAACTTATCACGTAAAGCTGTCTCTAAATGAATTCCAAATTTACAATCTGTGGCTAATTTGCGAATTCTTGCCGTCCATTCAGTCAAGGATTCACCGCGTAAACGAGCACTGTTATAAAATTTGTCCCGTTCGTAGAAACCTGGTTTTATTGGCACGAAATGTTTATCTAGTAACGATATAAGGTCCTTTAACGTTTTACTTTCCGGTTCGCTCGGTAAACACAAATTTTGAACTAATTTGTATGCATTTTCATCTAATGCACTTAATAAGAATGCCTTTTTACGCGTTTCCGCCACTTCATTTGCGATAAAAAATTTCATAAGTCTCTTTACAAATATTGTCCAATCGTCTTTTTTTAGATTAAACTCTCTAACACTACCAATTACTGTTACCGGTTGCGTCATCCTCGTCGCCAAATGTAATATCTTCAATTTTACATAATAATAAAACTTTATTTTACAACAACTATTACAACTGTCAAACAGCGTCTGTTTCCATGATACTGAAAACAAGTTCATACAGACATATTTAGGATCTAGTATGTTTCATATACTACACCTTGATTGGCAACGTTCATGTTGGCCCTCTGCAGGGAGAGAGAGGGGTGAATACGGTGGGAGTGGGGCACTCACGTATCCGCTGCAAGATCGTTTGGATGGGTTAATGGATTTCCTCCGTTTGGAAGTTGAGGCTGAAGGGCGCATAGCTATGGCGGCCAACGGCTTCAGTTCACTATTGGTGGAAAACACCCGTCACGAAAAAGAAAAATCTAAGGCACTAAACCCCATTTTTCCTACAGCGGCTGTGCTGATGAGTTGTGATGTTGCCAAATGTGTTTTCTGCGACGGAAATAAGCATGGGAGCGAGAATTGTTTCAAGGCTCAGAAATGGACACTTGAGAAAAAGAAGAAGAAGGTGAAGAAAGATGAAAAAGGAAGATACTAAAGATTTTCGTATGCCGATCGTGCGTCTCTTGAAACATCCTGTCGTGGACCAATTAATACGCGAAGCTCACGAAGATTCTTTCCATACAGGTACTGAGGGACTGATGAGTATCTTAACAGAAAATTATTAGGTCCTAGGCGGCCGTAAGACGATAGGCAATGTGATTTCAAAATGCATTGTATGTAAAAGATATGCTGTCAAACCCGTCCAAGTGGAGACCCCGACTCTACCTTTTGATCGCGTCAGGGATGCAGTGGCCTTTGAAGTTACTAGTGTGGATTTCGCTGGCCAAATCTTTCTCAAGGACGGGAAAAAAGCCTGGGTATTCTTATTCACGTGTGCCGTGTACAAAGCGGTGCATCTGGAACTTGCTTCTTCGTTATCAACTGAATGGTACATACAAGTTTTACGACGGTTTGTGGCTAGAGTTGGTAGGCCACATACTCTGTACAGCGACAACGGTATAAATTTCGTTGGTACAGAAAACTGTTTTAACGAACTTGATTGGGATAAGATAACTAAGTACAGTGCTAATGAACGTATTGTATGGCATTTTAACCCTCCTACAGCATCTTGGTGGGGAGGTTTTTGGTAACGGTTGATTGGCCTCTTGAAACAGTTGTTAGACGAGTGTTAGGTCGTACATCACTCGACTATGACGCTCTACTGACAGTACTTTGCGATTGTGAGTCCTTGATGAATTCTAGACCTCTAACACCCGTGACTAATGACCTCGATGATCTGACTGTTTTGACCCCAGCAATGTTTATCTGTGATCAAGCGGAAACTGGCTTTCCATAATGTGATGAAATTGATAAGACCTCCTTTAACCGGAAAATGGTCTATAAACAAAAACTACGAGAAGACCTGAGAAATCGTTTCCGTAGACCGGAGAACCGAATAATTGGGATATCTAGGATATGTCGGCGGAAAAAAGGACAGCCTTCCAGTGAGTTTAGGCTACATTGTGCTGTTGGGCAACGACAATGAGAAACGTCTGGTATGGTCTCTTGCACGTATTGTGGAGCTGTTTCCTGTTGGATCAGCAATGACGCTTGATCCGTATTTTTAGCGCCAAAAAGTAGATGACAGTTGCTGTCAAAATGTCATTAAAATTATATTCGTTGTCAAGCAAAAATGTTGTTTATTCATTGTCAATGTTTTGTAATATAATTAAATAATTAAATAACGTACAGTTAAAATAAAGTTTTCAGATATAGTAAAAACTGCGTGTGTGAAGTTTTATTCAAGTTCAGCCAACAGGTTATGGGCCCAGACGGCAAATAAATATCTGTATTTGATATTAAGGGAACTGAAATAACATTAGGAACATAACTTTAACGTTTGATATTTGACCAATACGTGCGTCACAAAAAATGGAAAATAAATATAACATTTCACGTTTAAACAACAGCAATTATCAAACATGGAAATACAAATTGGAAATGCTGTTGATAAAGGATGACTTGTGGGACCTCGTATCAAAAGTGGCACCAGAAGCACCAGATGATACTTGGAAGAAACGCGATGGCAAGGTACGGGCATTAATTGGTTTACATGTGGAAGATAATCAGCTGACACATATTCGAAAACAATTAATAGCAAAAAGTATGTGGGATTTCATTACAAGCTTATCACGAAAAATTAACCTTGACTAAGAAAGTGACTTTGTTAAAGAGATTATGTAACACCAAACTAACTAATAACGCTGATATGGAAAATCACATAGATAATATGTTAGATTTGGTAGAAAAACTTGAGAATTTTGGGCGAAACAATTGCCGAGCCTTTAACTGTCGCTTTCTTATTTAGCAGTGTTCCGGAAAGTTACAATGTGTTAACAACGGCCCTCGAGAGCCGACCAGACGAAGACTTGACTATTGAATTAGTAAAGGGAAAACTCATTGACGAGTTTAATAAGAGAAGAGAAAAGCGGGTTGATGATTCTGAATCTTTTTTAAAAGTAACTCGCAAAGCTGCTATGAAAAAAGGAACTAATCTAACATGTTATTTTTGTGGAAAAGCAGGTCATCTGAAACGTGATTGTTGGAACTACAAAGCAAGCAAGGGGTTGCCAGATAAGCAACAAGCTAAGAAAATTGTCCAAGAAGAGAAAATAAAAGGCGACGATAACGAAAGTCAAATATGTTTCGGCATTGGAACATTTGAGAGAAACAGATGGTGCATAGATTCCGGGGCAACAAGCCACATGACAAGTAATGAAGAATTCTTCACCATTCTGGATAGGAACAAAACTGACACCGTTTACTTAGCCAACGGGGACGCGTTAAAAGTTGAAGGAATTGGTCACGGGTTATTAAGATGTTATAGTGATCAGACGAATCAGTGAAACAAATTAAGGTGCAGAATGTGTAATTTGTGCCGGATTTAAAAGGCAATCTTTTATCCGTAAAGAAACTCACAAAACTGGGTTTTAAGGTAGATTTTGAAAAGAAAAAATGTTGAATCTCAAAGAACGGCACAAAAATAGCAACAGCTAACCTGAATGATGATCTTTATCTCCTGCATGGACCGGGTCATGCACTGATGATAAATGAACGATGTCAAACAGATTGCATACACACATAGGCGTTTGGGACATAGAGCTCCACAAGCAATAAAGCAACTCGTAGACGACGGGTTAGCAAATGGAATAAAAATAAGAAATTGCAATGACAAGATAACCTGTGAAGAGTTTATCAGAGGTAAAATGGCGAAGATCCCCTTTCCTAAGGCATCAAGCTCCAGGTCGAAGACTATCATGGACTTGTTACATACAGCCGTCTGTGGACCTATGCAGACAATAATACCAGGGGGAAAACGGTACATGCTCACAATGATCGACGACTACAGTCGATATACTACAACATACTTGTTTTCAAAAAAGAGCGAAGTTTCTGGAAAGATTCAAGAATATGTTACAGAAATGAACACACAGTTTCACTCAAAACCGAAAATGATTCGCTCAGATAGGGGCAGGGAATATATCGGTGAGGGCTTGAAAAACTACCTGAAAAAGTCAGGCATTAAAATGCAAATGACAGCGCCTTATTCTCCAGAGCAGAACGGGGTGGCCGAGCGTAAAAATCGGTCCATCATGGAAATGGCTAGATGCATGCTGTTCGACGCAAAACTCGATAACAAGTTCTGGGGGGAAGCAGTAAACACTGCCACTTATCTACAAAATCGCCTGCCAAGCAAATCTGTCAGTAAGACGCCGTATGAGATGCTGTATGGGAAAACACCAAATATCTCGGGTATGAAGATTTTTGGAAGTAGAGCATACTTGTTAGTTCCGGAAGAACGACGAAGAAAGCTTGACGAGAAAGCAAATAAATTGATCTTTGTGGGATATGCAAACGGAACAAAAGGATACAGGCTATTAGACAAAGAAACAAATCGTATTTACATAAACAGAAACGTCCAATTTATCGAAACACATCATACAAGTATCAATAATCCAATCATAACTGAAAACAGTTATGTGGTATTTGATGAAGAGGAGGAAATAGTTCTGGAAGACAAAGAAGATACTGAAGAAGCAAACACGAAAAAAGACGCCAAGAATGATGTGTATTACAACGTAGAAAACACTGAAGAACCTCGTAGGTCAACAAGGGTAAACAAAGGTATTCCAGCGCAACGCTATATAGAAGAAGTCAACCTACTTCAATTGTCCGATGAACGGGAGCCAAAAACATATCAAGAAGCGTGTACACAACGTGATTCTAAGAATTGGAAGGCGGCTATGGACGAAGAAATTAAATCAATGAAAACCAACAACGTTTGGGATCTTGTAGAACCGCCGGAAGGGCGAAAAATAATCGGGTGCAAGTGGACCTACAAACTAAAACGAGACGAATTGGGAAATACGGTAAAGTACAAGGCAAGGTTAGTAGCGCAAGGTTTTACACAAAAATACGGTGTGGATTATGACGAAATTTTCGCACCGGTGGTTAAGCAGTCAACCCTGCGGACATTATTAACTATTGCCGGAAGAGCGAAATGGCCGACACGTCATCTGGATATGAAGTCAGCCTTTCTTAATTCTAAATTGGATGAAACCATATACATGAGACAACCCGAAGGCTACATAAAACCTGGAAATGAACATTTAGTTTGTTTGTTGAAGAGAAGCATATATGGGTTAAAACAGGCTGCACGACTATGGAATCAAGAAATAAATAGAGTTCTCTTAGTAAATGGATTCAGGAGGGGAGATACAGATCCCTGCTTATACACAACTAAAGAAAAACAAGGTAAACGCATATACTTACTTGTATACGTTGATGACGTTATAATAACATGTGAAGATTGTCACATGATCAATGAAATTGTAAGAGTGCTAGAGAGTAATTTTGAACTCACGAACCTGGGTGAGTTGAAGCTTTATTTAGGTCTACATATAGAGCGGCAAGAAGATGGATCATTTCTAATCCATCAAAAATCCTATATTGCCAGAAAATTAGCCAAGTACAACTTGACTTTTGCAAATCCATCTAGAGTGCCGCTAGATCCTGGATATTTGAAAAGGGGAACGACAAAAAAGAAATTACCGAATAACCACAAATATCGAGAAGCAATAGGATCACTGATTTACGTTGCCACAAACACAAGGCCAGACATAGCAGCCAGTGTCTCTATTTTAGGTAGAAAGGTATCTGAACCATCTGAAGATGACTGGACAGAAGTTAAGAGGGTATTCAGATATCTCAATGGTACTATAGATGAAAAATTAACATTGGGAGCTGATACAGTGAACAATGATGTGGTCGGATATGCAGATGGGTCATTCCATATCAAGTGGTCTAGTGGTCCCCTGCTCGACCATCACGGATTTTGATGAAATTTTGTATGAACATTCACACATGTCCTCAACGAACATTGGTAAAGTTTTACGTTCATCCATGCAATACTTGCTGAGATTTAGTAATTTGTTTGACCCCATACCGCAGCCTTCTATGGTATGACTCCGAGATTTCGGCAACTTTGAGACACAGTATCTTTGGCAATATTTTGTTGAGAGAAACAAAACTTGGCCAACTTATACAACTTTTTGCGCTCTATTAAACAAAATAATAAACAAATCTTCATGAGCGATTCCCGTAAAGAAAAATTGGATCAAACTTGGCCTAAAAAATTTGCAACTCGAAAAAATTTTAAAGTTTGACTTTTTATACCTCTGAAAGTAAAGGTACGATAAACGTGAAATTTTGCACATAATAACTTATCAATATAAGGTTAACGAATATAAAATTTCACACTCCTAATATTTTTAATTAGTTCAGGAATTGAGTGTAAAGTTGATGATTTTTGTGAAAATGCTACAAACAGGGTATATTTAGCCCACTTTTACAAAAATATACCTTCTGGAAACTGTTTTAAATTATTTTCATTAGAAAGAGCATGTTTTAATCCCCCTAAAAATTTAGGATTGGTTTTTCATCCCTGGTATATAAGGCCTTAGAAATAGGGACAAAGTTGAGAACGTTTCTATCACATGCTGCTATCGCAATATCGCATGCATTCCATTATTTTTCATCTTGTTTGTTTTATACAGGCATTATAAGTACCTAAATTGCGTTGATCCATGGGGACATTGTCACTACCAGTTCAGAAACTTGAACCAGTAACCCCATCGCCATAGAGTTCACGCTCGATAGCCGTGCAATACCAGCCACGGGTGGGTTTCTTGGTTGAAGTGGGTATCTTACATGGTTCCCAAGCCGAAGTCCATGATGTTTGTATGAATTGCCAAATTCTAACTATTGCTTATTTATTATTGAATTTAGTAGCCACTTTCTTCAGTGTCACTTCTTGGAATTGATACGTGTGTACTTGGAAGTGATACATCATGGATTTTAGAATTTATTCTGTGTGCCACACGTGTTTCTCTTAAAGTGCTGATTTAGACGATTTTAAAAGTATAAACTTTATCAATATATTCCGTGATTTATACTAAAGTCGGTAGAAAAAATTGTGCTATCTAAATAATTATACAAGTGATTGAAATTTGTTACAAGTGAGTGACTATTTACTATATGTTAATTTATAACATTTATAACAGTGTATATTAGCAAAACAACGTTCTTAACAGCTCCGTACTTGTGCGTACCTAACTGATTACTTTGAATATTCTGACGTCATCACAATCCAGTGGCATTCCAGTTTACTTTGGTTTCACTTGGTATCTTTATTTCATTATTCATTTTAATAAACACAAATAAGTGAAATACAGGATGTCCAACTTATGTAAACAATGCAAGGGTGATGTGAAGGATAAGGCTCCGCTCGCATGTGACACATGCAAAGGCGTCATTCATACTACGTGCTCCAACTTAACTAGGGCTGAAATACAGTGCTTACAAGCTAGGAGCAATAAATTAATCACTTACAACTGTGATAGGTGCAAAAAAACGGACTATACTGGCGTCTTTCGCGAACTGAAGGAGGTAATTTCCATACTGCAAAATGAAGTTATCGAATTGAAAGCCAGAATTTCAAGCCCCTACGATTCTAACCTGACTGCTACGTCAATCATCAATGAAATAGCGGACAAGGATCGTCGCGCTAACAATATAATTTTATATAACGTAGAAGAAAGTTTGTCCGACAACGCCGAAACTAGAGACGAACATGACAAGGAAAAGGTTGAAAATATTATTTCTGAAATATCAGATCAAGTTAATAAACCTGTTCGTATGTACAGATTAGGCAGGAGCTCGACAAACAGAAGTAATTATCGTCGCCCAATTAAAGTAATTTTTTCATCCACCAGAGAAGCAAAAACTGTACTAAAAAACAAAAGAATCTTGAAATCAGAAGTTAGAATGAATTCAGATAATACCAAAATGCAAAGAGAATACTTTACAAAAATGAAAGATGAGCTACAACACAGGACTAATGAAGGTGAAACAAATATTACACTGCGCTTCATAAACGGTCTACCAACTATCGTGAACACGGCTGATCCAAAAAACAGGGGACGTTGGTAAACATCACATATATGTATACAAACATAGCTTCCATTACGGCTAAATTTAATGAATTTGAATCTTTTGTACAACTTAATAATCCAACTTTAATAATAATAACCGAAACGTGGCTTAAGTGCAGCATAACCGACTCCATTATCGACATCCCAAGTTACACCATATTTCGAAAAGACAGGGAGAACAGTCGTGCAGGTGGCGTACTTATATATGTCAAACATAATATTGAAAACCATAAAATAGCATCTACCATCAAAACTTTTGAAAATCTCGACTCTGAAGATCATGTAGAAACTCTTTGGCTAACACTCAATATTTCTCAAGTTAATTTTAACATAGGTGTTTTTTATAGACCGTCATCTAAAGATACAGTTACTAACATCTGTAAAATTCTTCAATCAGCTATGAACACCAATAATGTTTTAATATTTGGCGACTTTAACCTTCCTGAAATATCTTGGCCAATTATGGAAATTCCGAACAACGATAGCCCAGCAAGTCAGTTTTTAAACACCATGATTAACTGCGGATTTCACAATCATGTTCACAAACCAACTCGTTTTCGTGACGGTCAAAAACCATCAACCCTGGACCTTATACTAACCAACGACGACAACCTCATCAGCGACATCCAGTATCTCTCTCCAATCGGGAAAAGTGACCACGCAGTTCTGCTTACAACCTCCCAAATTATTGTTCAACGCAACAATCTAAAGCCAGCAAAAAAAATCAATTATTGGAAGTTAGATTATAATAAAGTCAACGAAATACTGGCCAGCAAGCTTGAAAAATCCATCGACAAATATTCTATAGAAGTCTCATGGCATAAGTTTAAAGAAACCATTAGCAGTTCTGTCGATAATCTTGCGAATTTCTCAGTGAAAAACAAAAAATGGAAATCTCCGTGGATGAACAATGAAATAAAATCATTGATTAAAAAGAAGCAAAAGTCCTGGAATGTATACTGACACAAACACGATCAAGAAACATTGAGGAGGGGTGTTGGATCAGCAATGACTCTTGATCCGTATTTTTAGCGCCAAAAAGTAGATGACAATTGCTGTCAAAATGTCATTAAAATTATATTCGTTGTCAAACAAAAATGTTATTTTTTCATTGTCAATGTTTTGTAATATAATTAAATAATTAAAAAACGTACAGTTAAAATAAAGTTTTCAGACATAGTAAAAACTGCGTGTGTGAAGTTTTATTCAAGTTCAGCCAACATTTTTAGGTAAAGATGGCAAGACGTGGCTAGTTCAAGTGAAGACGGCAAGGAGGATATTACTCCGACTAGTTCAGCGAGTCTACCCACTTGAATGCGGCAATGAAATAATGGCATCTGCATCAGACGACAAGGCGGAGGAACCAGAGACAACTAGCAGATCGTCAGTGTCAAGTGTAGTGAGTGCAAAAAGCAGAGTAAAAGTGGGCGTGACCAAATGTGCGCGAGTTGTGGCTACAAGAAGTGGCCGCGTAATTAAGCTGCCAAAGCGCTTTAGCGACTGAAAAATAGTGCTAATGTCTCCTATATGTGAGTCATTATTATTCCTCAGATGGGAGAATTTGGAGACGTACGGGTATAGCAATCATATTAAACAATGGGCAGAGTGTGCTGTGCATTGACAACAACAAAACTATGGATATGTGTCAGAAAATAAAACATACCGTTTTGGTAATTTGTATTAATTTTGTGTGTGTTTTGTTAAATGTTATATTAAATTTTTATCGTTTACACCACTATATTATTTAAAGAACCTGGTAGTCTCATTAAGACGAGTAGTTTTTTTGAGTACTACACGACACTCAGACATAGAATGATTTAAAAGATTTCGTTTAAAAAGAGAAACTGTTGATATTCTATTACCAAAAATTGAGCATAATTTATGACATAAAACGGAAAGGTAGATATCAATATTAAAAAAATATAATTTCTCTGTTTCAGCTAACATGTTTGAATTTTATTAATTGTAGAAATAATGCCTTAACGCCAATGCAGCAATTACTAATAGCTCTGCGGTTTTTTGCCACGGGAAGCTTTTATGTTGTGCAGGGAAACTTTGCGGGTGTGTACAAATCAACGGTAGCAAAAATTGTGCAGGAAGTAACTCGTGCAATATTCAATTTATGTCCCGATTTTATTCAAATGCCTCGTACGGAAAATAAAAGACACAAGCTTCAACGAGAATTTTATAAAATCTCCCGGTTTCACGAGTGGTTGCAGCTTTGGATGGAATTAATAAAATTACAGTTCTTCTTATTTTGCATTGAACGTTCAAGCTATGTGCGATGCAAAATTTATATTTGTCAACATTGTGGCCCGCTGGCCGGGTTCCACGCATGACAGTACAATTTTTAAAAACTCTAATATTCGTTTCGAATTTGAGCGAGGTGATTACGGAAATGCTTTGTTACTCAATGACGGTGGATATGCGTTAAAACCATATTTGTTGACACCAATAAACAATCCAAATACGGAAGCTGAAGTTTTGTACAATGAGGCGCAAATTAGGACACAAAATGTTATAGAGAAAATTTTTGGGATCTAGAAGAGAAGGTTTCCTGTAGTAGGATTGGGAATGCGCTGTCATGTACCACTTGCACAAAAAATTATAGTTGCAACTGGAGTATTACATAATATTGCAAGAGTGGAACATGAAGAACCACCTCTAGATGATCAATATCGTGTCGATGTTGCACCTGAAGCACCTGATGACCCTCCATGTCCAGGATTACCTAGAAGAAATGAAAACGAAAGAACACGTCGTAATCTAATTGACCATTTTCAGAATATATTATAAATTATTATTATGCACAAAACAATTATTATTAATATATATTATTTTTTTATCTTCCCAACTACCTAGACAAGGTAGTTTTTCTTTTAAATTTAAGTGCAATATTTTCATTTTCATTTTGTGTTCTTCGTTTTTCCTATTTTGTCCTTCAATTAAATTTTGCATAATTTTATCATAAATACTCTGTCTTATTTCTTCTTCTCTGTCTAATTACTCTTCCTCTCTTTTTATCAATTTTAATTTCGCTTCTGTTAAAATATGTAATTGCTCACATGTACTTTCTTGCATTTTTCTTTTTTTTTTTCAAAGTTTCACTCCATTTTCTGCTTTGAATCTGTAATCAGATTTAAGATTTGTAAGTAGTTCAAACCATCAATACCTAATGAAAACAATAACTCAGTTTTAGGGTCAGTATATCGACTATCTGCTACGTTCTGAGTAACTTTCTGGTAACTTATTTGCTAAATAAACTAATACAATATGTTTATTAGACAGTTAGATACTTGAAAATTTACCAAAGGATGGATATATTGGCCCGTAAGAACTACGAGCCATTGTTGAATGGGCAGCACAAAATTTCGAATAGTATGTAATTAAAATAATAATTACATTAAAATATTAATATTTATCTCGGATAGTACCAATATTGTGACGTCCGAATGTTCTTCAAACACTTCCGCTATACTTATATCATTATCTGAAATAAATGGGAATATATATTTTTATTATTAAACTTGAAACAGGATTAAATCCTATGAATACTCGACGTTAATGGCGACCTAGCACTAATAAAATATTTTTCATGTCCAACTACCCACTAGAATCTGTATGAAATTACAGACGAGATAACTTCAGTCATCAAACAAGATGATGTCCAATTATCATTAACAAATTCCGGAAATGCAAAAAACTTGAGACTCTATAATATTGTTAATACAAACAAACAAAAAAAATAATAAACCTGTAATATTCTCCGCTATTGGTTTTCTATTCACTACATGACAACCAACAGGAGCTAGACCATCCACCTGGGAGTCCATTACTAACAGCAAAACGTTCTCATAATCCAAAAGTGGTACGTGTTATTACGGACCACCCCCCGTTGTAAAAATCTCTTTCTTCTGTTCCGCCATTTAAAAAAAAAAAAAAAAATATTCCCTAATATTTCAGTTTTAATTTTATTGCTTCCCGCTGACCAATATATCTGGAATTGAATTCTTTTGCTATTTCTTTCCATATATCCTCTTTTTCTTTCCAAGTTGTTGCATCAGTTTTTTTTATTTTCAATTACGTTCTTATACTGCACAACCAGATCGACCGAATTTCTTCCTGTGTGAAATTGCCGCTTCTTTGTCGATTTTTAATATCCATCTGTGAAACAAATTCTTAGAACATGTTTGCGACATTATTAATTGCTAAAAATTTGTAAAAAATATACTTACATTTGACTTTATTAATCAGAATAACCATTAAAACGGCTTGACAGCTGTCAGGTTACCTATTTATTTATTTATTTCCATAGAGAAACAAAAAAAAAATCTTTCTCAACGCCTATTTCAGTCACACATTCAGTGTTACCAATCTGAGAACTCAATATGTCAGCCTCATTATCCGTCAGATAACTATCTGATAGATAAGTTTGCATTGAAAGACGGGATGACAACCCATCGTAATAGGGATCCATGTATGCCGTAATTCGTTAATTTTAATGTAAGTAAAAAGTGATTTATCAAACGCCTTGCTAAAATAGGTATAAATTACAACAACTTTCTTGCTGTCTAATGCATTGCTCACAAATTCAGTGAAAGGTATTAAATTGGTAAGTACTGATCTGCCACTGTAGAAGCCATTTTGTTGTGGAATAATTATTTGATTTAAAATAAATTTGAGATTATTTATTATAAGGGATTCAAAAATTTTAGCAAAAACTGGTAATATAGATATGTGTCTATAATTAGTGACGTTATTTTTGACACCTAATTTAAATATTGGCGTAATGAATGATATCTTCCATATATCAGGAAAGACTCCATTCTCCAAAGATTTTTTAAATAAAATATGGAGCTGGTAAGCTAAATATACAGTCTGTTCCAAACGGTTAAGCGGAACTAGATTTTGCAATCTAGTTACTTTCATCGTTTAAATCGTGCCTTTCGGCCGTTTTGTTTAAGCTTTGTAAATCATACTTACAATAAACATTTTTTGGTTAAGGTTAATATCATTGTAAAATGTCATTTTCTTTATATTTTGATTTTTTGTGTCATTCTTAATACAAATTTCCCATTTATTTATTTTTTTGTCATTAAAATATCTAAAAAAAATATTTAATTTTGACATATGTCATTCGTTTCCATGGTTTCATTGTTGGAATTTTAAATTTTGACATCCCAACGTGAAAAATGAAATAACCCGAGCAAGGTCCCTTCTCGTGACAACCTAAAAGAACTAAATTCCCATTTAGTTCCGCTTAACCGTTTGGAACAGACTGTAATGCACAATTCTTAACAAATATGGGATGAATTTTGTCAGGTCCACAACCTTTTTTTATGTCAATTTGAATTAGCTTATTGAGAATTTCGTTTTCACTTATTTTTATTGAGCTTAAGTTGATATCATTATCGTTAGACAAAGCGTCTAATGAATGCGGTTGTACATTAGAGTCCACACACATGGATTCAAAATAATCGGCAAAGAAATTGCATATATCTTTCCCTTCTAGACTCTCATTATTGCCATAATGCATAACATTAGGTATACTATTATTAGTTTTTAAAGTTTTTGTGTAATTCCAAAAATGTTTTACATTAGATTTAATTTTTGTTCCAATAAAATTTATATGTTGCTCAAGATCTATATTTGCTTTAATTTTAACCCTCTGACGTAATATAGCAAATGAGTTATAATCATCCAAATTATTATAACGCTTCCATTTTTTATGACATTTATTTTTTTCTTTCAACATTTTTATTAGTGAACTAGAAAACCATTTTGGATATTTAATATTAGGTTGAAAATATAATGGAGTATAGCAGTTAATTAAATTATACAAAATTTTATAAAATGATCAGTGCACTCATTGACGTCCAGTTCATTTAGTGTTTCGTCCCATCTGACAGCAGACAGTTTATATATAAGTTATTCATAATCACACTTTCAGTCTTAGTTTATACTTGGTCAAACATAGTTGTACTTGTGAATTACTAAGAAATCCAGTGGCTCACGTCACTCAAATATTTAGTTCGTTTAAAATAGTTTACATATTTAGTGAAATCAATTATAAAGTGCAAAAGTGTATGAGTGCCAATAATCCGCCGACTTCTGTCGGCGGACAATCTTCTGACCATCCCAAGGATGCTAAGGATACGCGTTATCCCAAAACTTCTCAAGACGGTTCCCCCAACAGACAACGAGGTAAGCCTAGAAATAGCAGTATAAAATATAATACCAGATCCAAGAAGACAAATGCATCAGCCGCATCTTCCAAAGAGCTATCAAAAAAATTTAAAATGGCCCTGGCTTCATTAATAAATTCTTCAAAACCTGGTACTACGCTTATGGACACCGTAGACGCAAACCCATCAAACAGTAACAACTGTAATGTGTCGCCACCTATCACTAATACATCGTCACCTACAGGTGACATAACACTTATGTCAGATAATGTAAACAAACAAAATTCTCTAACCTATAATAATAATAACAATAAATATAAAAATACAGACCCAGGTCCATTTTATGTTTTTATTGATAATTTTAAGCGAATTAGATCGCACCCAATGGCAATAGGCAAAATAATTTATAGAAGTAATGCCCACATAAAAATAATATTAAAGAAATCAAATCTTTAGGTTCCAGAGTGAGAGTAGAGTTAGATGACCCTAATGCGGCAAATCAATTATTAAAAATAGAAACAATAAACATGAATGATTTACAAACATACATCCCTAATTTTCTAACCCATAGACAAGGAATAATACGTAATGTAGATATAAATGAAAATGAAGATGATATATTGGCCGCTATTACATGTAACGTTAAAGTATTATCCGTCAGACGTTCATCCAAACGGATAGTTGTAAACGAAGAAGTTCAATATAAAAAAATTGGAACTTGTGTTATAAAATTTTAAGGCCAATTATTACCAGAACATGTATATATCTGTAGCACCCGTTTGCCCAGTCACAACATATATCCATTCCGTAGTAAAATGCTACAATTGTTTAAGACTCGGATACCTAAACAAACAGTGTAAAGGTACCCAAAGATGTTACCATTGCGGTGAATTACATAGCCAAGACTCGTGAACCTATAAAGAAAAAACTATATGCGTCCTGTCTAAATCAGAGAGTCATAAATCAACCAGCGTTCAACCAGCGATCAATAACTAATCCTACATCTTACGCAAGAATAACAGAAACTACACCTGAAAACTATAACAAACAATTTCCATCTCTAATAAACAACACTAATTGTAAAATGAACGCAAATATTTCAATTTCACTCAAATAATTAACCGTAGACCAACCTCTAACACATTAAATTTTCATAGTGCTAACGCCCCCCCCCCCCCCGAGAAATATTTACTAAATGAACTGACGCTCATTCAAACCCAGTATATACAACAAGGGATAATGCTCAAACCGACTTGACTAATGTTGCGACGGTCCTACTTCGAGCTGGTTCTCCTCCAGCCTCGACTTCGGTCGCAATGACGCTTACCTTTTGTTTTCCTTTGTAAATTTCGGGCGCCAACCGATTGCTCGGATTTCTTCAGTTGGGCGAGGTCGGGGTTTCATACACACACACACACTATCGTAGGCACACAATAAAACAAGTATATACAGTTTAAGTAGGTTTTATTATTTCCCTTAAAAATCACAGAGTTGATTTTATTTTGAGTATAGCTGGCTGACTCCTCTGCCGGGGCCCGTGCGGACCTGTAGTAGCCCTGCTGATGCCTTCCGATCTCCTGAGCCGCGGGCCGGGGTATTCGGGAGGCTGACGGGTTCCTAGGGGGTCGGGGACCAAAAGTCGAGGGGAACCGAGCGATAAAGAAAACTAAAAAGAAAGTTCCAGTGGACGGAGCGGACACTACCACTGAATATAGACGGCAAGGCACATTCAGTCTTGTACAAAAAATATATATTTTGTACCTAAGTGCGTCCGTTGCTCGACGGAGGAAAAATATGTTAACAACAAAAAAATAAACTATTTGATCCTAAAATCGTCCGTACTCAAAACACTATGCTCCAGTGAACAGGACCGTGCGCAGTCACTAGACACAGAGTTTTTCCCGAGCAAAAAAAAATATTTTAACAAAAAAATATACCTTTTTCACCTAAGTACGTCCGTAAATCAACGGAGGAAAAAAAATACTATATTCCAGGGAACAGGTCGATTCGCAGCCACTAGGAATACAGATTTTTTTTTTCTACAAAAAAAAATGTGAAGAACAAAAAAATATTTTACCTAAATACGTCCGTACTCAGCGGAGGGCAAAACACTATGCTCCAGTGAACAGGGCCGTTCGCAGTCACTGGACACAGAGTTTTTCCCGAGCAAACGGTACAAAAAAAAAGTACGTCCGTAACTCAATGGAGAAAAAAAATACTATATTCCAGTGAACAGGTCGATTCGCAGCCACTAGGAATACAGATTTTTTTTTCCCAAAAAAAATATATATGAACAACAAAAAAATAAATATTTCAAACACCAAAAATAATTCCTCGTACCAGTTTTCTTTTCGTTTGTCTACTTACTCGTGTCTGCCTTGATGTCCGTCTCTTATCGCTGTCACAGTTCCTATGGTTTCAGATGCTTTAATCATAGTGGGCTGGGCAGGTGTATCGGCTCGGTTAGTGTTATGGCCACGGGAGCTAGACGAGGTAGACCACACCATCTGTTGGTCGCAGCCCATTTAAATGATTAGACTATATATTAAAAACAATATATTAGACAATAAATAAATAGATAAAATCATTAAAAATACGCATACTCAATAAAAGAAATCTTGCACTGACAAACACAAATAAATAATATAAAAAGTCTGTTCGAAAATTTGAACAGACTCTGGGTGATGGTCAGAGGCTGTAAAGGGGCCAATTACCATCGAATATTACAGTTAATAACTAGAAACACATTAAAATAAGGTGCAAGACTTCACACATAAAACAATAAGTTCGATTCTCTCAGGAAGAGTATCAGCCTGTCCATGAGTACCCTGTCGTCACCTAAAGCAACTGACAGGTCATAGCAACAGGCCTAAACTCTCCCTGACATCCTCGAACTGTATACACTCAGTTAAAAAGTGTAACACAGACAAATCTGTGTTACACGTCTCACAGATAGGGGACTCTTCTCCTCGAAGAAGGTGTCCATGGGTCCACCAACAGTGACCTATACGGAGGCGTGTGATGGCGGTTTCCTCCCTGCGGTTAATCCTGCAGGAAGAACCCCATGGTTTAACGTCTCCCTTATTCTGTCGTAACTTAACGTTCTGTGTGCGGCTCCACTCATGTTGCCACATGTCTAAAACCAGATGTTTCAGATGACTCTTTGCGTCATCTGGAAAAACGAAACTCACATCAATCATAGGTCTGTGAGAGGCGGCTTTTGCAGCTGCATCTGCCGCTTCGTTGCCTTTAATACCAACATGTCCCGGTATCCAAAACAGCTCTACCCTCACATTCTGAGCATTCAGATTGTAGAGTAGCAACCGGATCTTTAGTACAAGAGGATGCACTGGATCTGGATCTTGGATACTGTTCAGAGCGCTCAGCGAGTCCGTCAAGATAACACTTGACCGACTTTGCTCTGACGAAACAAAACACAGGGCCTTGAAAATAGCGTGCAGCTCAGCACTGTACACACTCGTTATGGAGTGCAGACGGTACTGAAACTGTTGGCGTGGATTCAAAACAACGAACGCACACCTGGTTCCGGATTTTGATCCGTCAGTAAAAATGACAGTATCCTCGAACCTAGGTGTAAAGTTGTGGGTTTAAAATGAAACACACAGGTACATGGTTTAAACAAGACTGGCTGTATTTTTGAATATTCACTCAAGACATATTTCATACAAGTTTTAACACAATACATATCAATTCCTTGTCCTAATTTTTTGACATTACAAAAATATAAAATAAACATAATTATTAAGATTAACATTACCAAATCTAACCAACATAAAATACCCTTTTTATTTATGTTGTTTACATTAAATTTTTACACATTTCTATTTCTTGGCCTTAAATTATACCTGGGGGTTTCCGCTAATGTACTGGTCTCAGGAGTAATACTTGATGTACTGGGGGCCGATACTAACTGTTGCTGATTGGATTCTAAATTATCGGCTGTAATTTTCACATCATTTTGAACGTTCATTTCTGGTTCGGCATTAATAATTTGATCACTATATGTTTCTTTTATTTTTGTTTATTTAATTTATTTTTGTTAATGTATTTATATACTTGTACTAATGTATCCATACGCTAAATAAAAATTTGATCACTATGTCTATGCCATAATTGATCACCAACTAGTACATTGTAAGTATTACTGCCCTTTTTCTCTACAATTTTTCCATTTGCCCATGATTTTACTGGATTTCTATAATCTCTTACTAAAACATCATCTTTTAACTCTCTATCTTTCCCCCCATGGCTTAAAATTTGTTCTAAATGCCGCTGGCAAATCCCGGGTCCCGATGATACGCCAAATGGAAGACGATTATACTTAAAAATGCCCTTATGAGTATTTATTGAAACAATTTTCTTTGACTCTTGATCTAATTCAAATTGTGTATAAGCCTGTGACAAATCTAATTTTGTAAAAATTTTACCACCCTGTAATCTAGAAAACAAATCTTCAATTCAGGGGATTGGATATTTTTCTACCTGTAAATTAGGATTAACAGTGATTTTAAAATCTCCGCATAACCTAACACTACCATCCTTTTTAATAACCGGAACTATTGGAGTTGCCCAATCATTGTATTCAATTTGTTGCAAAACATTTTCATTTATTAATCTTTCAATCTCTTTGTCAACTTTATCTTTAATAGCATAAGGTAATGGTCTAACCTTACAAAAAACTGGTCTTACATTGTTTTTTAAATATAATGATACAGTACCTTTATTGAATTTTCCTAAACCAGATTTAAAAACTTCAGGAAATTTAAGCTTTAATTCTGTAATTATTGATTTATTATTGCTAAAATTTCCCTCATTTTTATTAACTATACTATTTAAATCCTTAATATTATTGCCTAAAATATTTAATTTATACAACCACTCACGTCCTATCAATGGCGGGCCGCCTTTTGAAATAACGTAGAATTTAAGAACCTTTTCAAATGTACCATATTTAATAGGTACCTTAATATATCCTAATGGTGACATTACTTCACCAGTGTAGTACTTGAAGGTCGTATTACTTGAATGTAATTTGAGGTTTCTAAAAAATGTATTAAACACAATTGCGGAAATGACAGACACACCTGAGCCTGTATCCACCTCCATATCTAAATTAATTGAATTTACTTTAATTTTAATAATAATAGGACCTTTCGTACTGTTTATATCTTTAATATTATATATGGACCCGTCACTTGACACGCTAGATGAATCTGAAATTTCATCCTCCCTTCTATAATTATTATAATTTTTATTAGAGACTTTACGATTCTTATATGGTTTTGTTTGATTTTTATTACTAACATTGTTTTTCATTTTACATACATACTTCAAATGTCCTACTTTACCGCATAAATTGCATTTTGAATTTCGGTAAAAACACGAGTCAACCTTGTGGTTTCGTCTGCCGCAACAGGCACACGGGTGATCCAACTCGCTCGTACTGGGACGCCTGCCGCTGCCCTTGGGATGGTCGGTGCGCTGCTGGTGGTTCCCTCGGACGTAGTGCATGGAGTAAACCGACGTTTCCATCGTTACGTGAGCATCCTTCTCAGCTGCTTCCATATTACATGCCGTCTCCAACGCCTTGGAATAAGTTAAATCGTGCATGGTGAACAATTTTTGCTTTATTAACTCATTACGGAGAACAAAAAGTAATTGATTACGAAAATGTTCATTTAAATTATTTTTGAACTCACAGTTTTTTGCTAATTTTTTTAGTGCCGCTGCATATTCGGCTACCGTTTCACTTTCTTCTTGATTTCGTTTACGAAATTTGTAACGCGAAACAATGAAATTTGGATCAGGATCGACATGATCTTTTACCAATTTAACTAACTGTTCGTACGTTTTTGTTTCGGGCTTTACTGGATCACACAAATTTGCTATTAATTCATATGTTTGTTCACCAACTACACATAATAATGTTGAAACTTTTAGTTCATCACTTACTTTATTAACTTTTAAATAATTATCGAGTCTTGCAACGTACATTGTCCAATTTTTTTCACTTAAATTAAATTCTTTAATTTTTCCAATTGACATTTTGTAGTCTTTTAATTTATTCACTTAGTTTCTTAGTTTAATTATTATTATATTATAATTATTGTTCGTTTTTTCTTTTGTATTAAATTTTATTCAACGTGTGGTCCTAAGACTTGATTTTACTAGTCCAACGTCGCCAATGTAAAGTTGTGGGTTTAAAATGAAACACACAGGTACATGGTTTAAACAAGACTGGCTGTATTTTTTGAATATTCACTCGAGACATATTTCATACAAGTTTTAACACAATACAGTCTGTTTCAAACGCTTAGGCGGAACTAAATGGGAATTTCGTTCTTTTAGGTTGTCACGACAAGGGACCTTGCTTGGGTTATTTCATTTTTCACGTTGCAATGTCAAAATTTAAAATTACAACAATGAAACCATGGAAACGAATTACCTATGTCAAAACTAAATTATTTTTTTAATATATTTTAATGACAAAAAAATTAATAAATGGGATATTTGTATTAAGAATGACACAAAAAATCAAAATATAAAGAAAATGACAATTTAAAATGATATTAACCTTAACAAAAAATGTGTATTGTAAGTATGATTTACAAAGCTTAAACAAAACGGGCGAAAGGCACGATTTAAACGATGAAAGTAACTAGATTGCAAAATCTAGTTCCGCTTAAGCGTTTGGAACAGACTGTACATATCACTAGGGACCAGTGTTCTTTGTAACTCATGTTGGTATTCGATCGGCAACGTAGTATCTTTATCAAACCTAGTTAATGTGAGGTTCACAAGTGGACGGTCCATGGTGGGACAGCACACAAAACGAAACTTGCCATTTCGGGCATATTAAAATCAATATCGCCCAAAATGTCGAAAGTCCTCAGACCAAAAGGCCTATTGGCTGTTGGTTTCCTGTCATAAACCTCTGTATGCCTATTTTGTAGAATAGGGTCATACGCGGGATGATCTGGCTTGGCACTGAGTGCAGCCATATACCGCAAGGATAGAATTTTACGACGATTGTACAGTGACGGTTCGCCTGCTTCACACAGCAGGCTTAGTATTGGACTGGTGCGAAATGCACCAGTGGCCAATCTAACCCCAGTGTGATGTACAGTGTCAAGAATTCTTATCTCTTGGTGTTTAGCTAACCCATAAGCTAGACATCCATAGTCCAGCTTAGAGCGCACTAGAGAACGATATAAACGCAACATGACAGTGCGGTCTGCACCCCATATATCGTGACTGAGGACCTGCAACAAATTGAGCGACTTTTGGCATTTTTTCGTGACGGACAAAAAATGTGCCCGCCAAGTTAGACGACTATCGAACACGAGACCCAGAAATCTGGCAGTATAGGCAAATGGTAACTGTGCTCCATTTAGTGTGAGTGTAGGATTGGGATGTACACCCCTTTTCCTACTAAAATGGACACATACAGTTTTGCTGGTCGAGAATTTAAAGCCATTTTCGGTTGCCCAAGTATCGAGACGATTCATAGTCAGCTGAAGCTGACGTTCAATTGTACTTGTCTTTTGTCCGGCGACAAAGATACCAATGTCGTCGACCAATATCGAACTCTGTACAGGTAATCGAATACATGAAGCTGCACCGTTAATGGCAATTAAAAATAGCGTAACGCTCAGTATGGAGCCCTGTGGGACCCCATTGTCCAGTGCAAACATTTGTGACAGGGTATTTCCGATCCGCACCCTGAAGCGCCGGTTCGTTGAAGTCTTTTATAAAGAACATCAAGCGTCCCCGGAGACCCCAGGAATGCAGAGTACGGAGAATACCATAAATCCATGCAGTGTCATAGGCTTTCTCAATATCGAAAAACACAGCTACCAGGTGTTTGTTTTCAACGAAAGCATTCCTGATAACTGTCTCTAGTCTGACCAGATGATCTGCTGTTGAGCGGTGACGGCGAAAGCCGCACTGTGTGTTGGCCAGCAAGTCGTTTGATTCTAAAAACCAAATCAGACGCTTGCTGATCATTCGCTCCATGAGCTTGCAGAGACAACTGGTCAGTGATATTGGTCTATAGCTAGAAGGTAAGTGTTTATCTTTCCCGACTTTGGGGATAGGAATTATATGAGATTCCTTCCACTTGGTCGGGCACTTGCCCTCAGTCCATATCCTATTATAGACATTTAAAAGCCTAGACTTAGATGATTCCGGAAGATTTCGGATCATACGATAATGTATCGCATCTGGACCAGGAGAGCTATCCTTACACTTTGACATCGCGCTATCTAGCTCTTCACGAGAGAAAAGCAGGTTATATACCTAGTCATTCCTAGAGAAGAAATTTAGAGGTATAGATTCTAGACCTGCTTTACGAGTTAGAAACTCGGGTGGATAATGTTCAGAGCTAGAATTGAACGCAAAATTAGATGCCAAAGTGTTAGCAATTTCGACCGCTGAGATAACTACGTTTCCATTTACCGATAGACCAGCAATGGCTGTAGCTGTATTTAGACCGGATATTTTCCGGACCTTCTCCCAAACTTTGGCCACTGGAGTGGCAACTGTAACAGTGGACACGTATTTGCGCCATGATTCGCGCTTGCTTTCTTTCACAATCCTCTTAGCACGAGCTTTCGCTCGTTGGAAAGCTATCATGTTTTCCTCTGTTGGACAACGACGGAATGTATTGAAGAGGCGTCTCCTTTCACGTAGCGCCAAGTCGCATTCCTCGTTCCACCAGGGAACGGGAACTCTACGGGGCCTAGTGGATGACAGCGGTATGCTGTTTTTAGCCGCGCTTGTGATGAAGTCCGTGAAATGATTCACCTCTTCGTCTACGGTCAAGCTCGGAATATCCTCATGCGAGAATGATTCCGCAAACTTGGTCCAATCTGCTTTCCGAAGAACCCACTGTGGCCAGCGGGATTCGGTAACAGTATTAAACAGAGACTTTAGGAGGATTGGAAAGTGATCACTACCGCACAGGTCGTGATGCACATCCCATTTGAACAACGAAGCGATGGCTCCTGAAACAACGCTAAGATCTATAGCCTAAATGTACCCGTTGCTGCACAAAAGTGCGTGGGTCTGCCGTCGTTCAGAAAGCTCAAATTCAATTCGTTCAACATATTTTCCAGGTGACGTCCCCGTCGATCGTTCCGCACCGATCCCCAACACACATTGTAGGCGTTAAAATCGCCTAGTAGTATGAATGGTGGTGGGAGTTGATCGATGATGTTCACGACATCTCGGATGTCAGTTCGAACACCAGGGGGAAGGTAGATAGAACAAATCGTCACCTGGAGGGGAAGTGCAACACGAACTGCTACGACCTGCAACTCAGTGTCAATGTCTACAGGATCGTGGTACAATGTGTCTCTAACGAGAATTGCCACGCCGTCACATGCTCTTAACCCCGTAAGGAAATCCGTGCGAAACACGGAGTATCCCCGAGGAGAGAATGTGTCGGTTTCGTTGAAGTTTGTTTCCTGCAGACAAACACACGAAGGCGCAAAATCTGATAATAAAAGTCGCAGTTGTTCGTAGCGCTGGTATACACCGTTACAGTTCCACTGGATTAGTGGATCATTCATTTCTGTTTAGGGGAGTTACCCCGCAACCTAATGATTTTTGGTTTACCCTTAGGTTGCGGATCTACAGCCATTTTCTCGGCTACACTTTCATTTGGTAGTCCAGGTGTTTTGATGGACACACTGGACTCCTTTTTTGATTGTTTGGCTCTCACTGGTATCCAGTGAGAACCAACGGATCCCTTATCAGTTTCCTTTTCAGGAGTAACTGATGAGGGTTTTGAAGAAGCGACCATTCTCTGGTCGCTTCTCGTTTGTGGAGAAGACTGTGGGGCCTTCTCCTTAGGTGGTTGGGAGAACTGAGGTTGAGTGCGTTCTCCTTTGAGGGAGGGGGATTTATTCAGACCCGATCCGCCAGGTTGTGAGGTCTGAATTTTGGTCTCTGGGACCAATACCACCTTTTCTTTCGCAGTATTTGTCGCGACTGTTACTGCTGCTGCAGTTGTCGGACGAGGCACTAACTCTGTCTGAGTTTGGACACTTGCAGTTCGCTTTGCAGCTACTTGCGCGAAAGATTTCGCGAAAGTAACCGGCGCGCTCTCTTTGTATTTTCTCTTGGCGTCGAAATACGGTATCCTGTCCTGCGTTCTAATGACCTGTTTTGCCTTCTCCTCCAAGTACGTTGGGCAGTGGCGTGAAGTAGAGGCATGCGCCCCTTTGCGGTTCACGCAGTGTGCCGCGTTTGGACAAGTTTCAACTTCATGTTGATCCTGTCCGCAGTTGGCACAGATGGTGTGCTTACCACAACGACTTGAGGTGTGCCCATAACGCTGACACTTGTAGCTTCGCATCGGGTTGGGATAGTAGGGGCGAACGCTACAAACGTTATACCCCACCCTTACCGATTTTGGACACCTGGTACCAGCGAAGGAGACCACCATGGAGATCGAAGGCTTGCCGTTGCGAGGGTTGAGCTTCCTGCATTCAATGACACCTTGCGATGCCATTTCCTGTACGAAAACTTTACTAATTTTTGCAGCGTTGACGACGCTTTAGTCTCTGCTTCTATTAGCAGTGTACCGTCCGACAACTTACGCACCGACTTTATACCAGTAGAGCACGTATTTCTCAACGTTCGGGCTACAAAGAAGGGGGACATCTCCTTAAAAGACTTACCCTCTTCTTGTACCTTCACGACGAGAAATCGTGGTACTAGCGCACAATACTCAACTTGCCTTTTACCTTCTGCCTTCTTGGCAGCTGGCCTAGCACATCCCTCGTCGGATGACTGAGCATCACGACGAGGTCTCTTGTTTGATTTTTTACGGAATTTACTCTCACTATTGGCGGAATTTAAGAAATTTTTATCCCTCCGGGTAGTCGCCATACCCGTATACTAAGTTTCATCACCCTGCCATGGCCACCCACCAGGGAGCCCCACACAGGGGACGTTGGGCGCAAACTGGCTCATTGCGCCAGGCATGTCAGGATGATATAGCATCGGGGGAAGTAGTCACGGGCTGCTCGATCCACTCGAGAACCAGTAGTAGTCAACTCTGGAACCTTGCGAGCTGCAGCCGCTCCCACAGACCCCCGAATACTTGTCTAGTGGCACGGCATTACCCCGGCATCCACGATCCAGTAGTGGAGCCACTCTATTCATGAACCGTGACACCAGCCGATTGACTGAGCTGACCAGACTCAGCCTCCCGTTTTACCAAATCCGAGGCCAAAGAAGGCGTGTTGGGATCGTACTTTCCGCGGGCAGCAGTCTCCCTCAACCGACCAGGATCCTCTTCTCCGGCGTTACGGGTCTCCACGCACAGCAAACACGTGGGTAGGAATTTAAGTTGGAGATAAAAGAGACAACAGATAAGCCTATTCCTAGAATTGGCTTCTCGGAACTGTCTCCTCCCAAATTATATGTGATTCAGGGTACGTGGGATCATCAGGCCCAAAAGCTCTATATGGTCAGGTGATGCGACCATTATGAACTTCCCTTGCATGATTGGGGGTACGCGGGATCATCAGGCCCGAAAGCTCGACAAATGGCCAGGTGTTATAGCCATTATGAACTTCCCCTGCGGGGAACAGTGGTCTAGAGTTGTTTGATCTGTTCATCAAGCAATAAAATCTAGGTCTTTTGTTTATGTTGCGGAGTAAACAAATTTTTTGGGCATTATAATATTTTAATTTTTATAAATTTACAATGGTAACACAAATAAAAAAATAATAATAATAAAAAAAATTGTTCCCCGTGGGGGAGGCGAACCTGGCTCCCCGGGGTGACAATCCAGGCCCTAAGCCTCACGGCCATGCCATACACTGGTAGTCCTAATCTCTCAGTGCAATGCTAGCTACCAGTGGGCTACAACGCCCGGGTGAATTCTTGTGCTTCGTCACAATGTATTACTTAATGAACTTTAAAAAAATATTATGAGCTCTGTAATTGACATAATTATAGATATTTTTAAAAAATACAATGTTTCCTACTTAACAGATGACATCCAAAAAATAATCGGTGAAACCACAAATAAAAAAAAATACAAAAACGTACTAACTCAAAATGTGTCTTAACATCTGACAGTGGAACGCTAGATCCCTAAATCGAAACAAAGAGACTTTAGAAAGAATATTACAAACAAATAAAATTTCTGTGGCACTTATATCAGAGACTTGGTTAAAATCTAACAGACCTTTACCAAAACTAAAAAATTACAGTATAATTTGCAACAACAGAGAGGACGGGTACGGTGGCTGTGTAATAATTATCAACAATAATATAAAATTTAAAAAAGTAGATCTTCAATTTTACCATAAAGACTTCATTCAAATAACCAATATTAACGCCAATATAAAATATATGAACATTACAATTATGTCTCTATACAGTAAGCTCAAGCACAACCTTAACTTTCAATTTTGGAAAAAATATTTCAACAAATCAACAAAACAGTAATAATAGGCGGAGACTTCAACCCCCATCACCCCGCATGGGGTTGTGAAACAACGGACTCGGATGGCGAAAGCCTACTAGAAGCCATAGAACACTGCAACTTTACTATTCTTAACGACGGATCCCCTACACTTTTTTAACCACCCGGCTCTAAAGATTCTGCAATCGACATCACAGTCTGTTCGGCGAATATCTCATCATTAACATCATGGGAGGTACTAAACGACACATACGGATCAAACCATTTTCCTATATTAATGAAAATAGACGTCGGGTATGAGAAACAAAATATTATTATTCCTCCACGACCCAAATGGAACCTAAAAAAAAGCTGACTGGAACCTATGCGAAGCCCTAACACTTTCCCAATCGAGCAATTTTGAATATACTGAAAATCATGTCACAGATTACAATAAATGGGTAGGTATAATAAACGACGCCGCTACTACCTTGATTCCAGAAAATAAAGAGATTATTCTAAAACCATTTAAAAACAAATTATGGTGGGACCAAGATTGCAAGATTGCTGAAAATGAAAGTAAAGCAGCAAAAAACAAAGAAATATACAAGTCAAAAAAGAAAACAGGCTGGAAAAACTATGTATCTACCGTGAACAAAGACACCCCCATCGCAGATATATGGAAAACAATAAAAGCAATCGATCGCGGTATTAACCTCAACAACCATCAAAAAGACGCACCTAGTAAGGAAACTAAAGAATTATTTATAAATAAACTCGCACCGGACACTGTCACTCCAGATCAACTATATCTAAATACTGATACTAACGAAGACGAATCCCAGATGAATGACCCGTTTACATATGACGAACTGACTGCAGCCCTAAAAAATACTAAGAGCACAGCCCCGGGGATTGATCAGATTAGGTACAACATGTTGACTAATCTACCGTTCTGTATGAAATTAATTTTATTAAATTTATTTAATAAAATATACGAAACCGGCAAAACTCTTCCCGAATGGAGTACTTATACAATCTACCCCCTACTGAAACCCAAGAATGACCCTGACAAAGTTGTCTTTTACAAACCTACGAAAGACTAATTAAACAGAGACTTGAGTGGTGGATGGAACATAACAACATAATTTTTAATTGTTTTTTCGGCTTCCGCAAAGGCCTGAACGTTGTAGATAATCTGACGGTCTTAACAACTACAAATGTTTTGCAAACAATAATTATTTAACATCAGTGTCCGTGGACATAAAAGGCGCATTTGACAACGTACAGATAAACATTCTAATTCAATAGTTAATTAAGTTAAATACAAAAACAAAAAATAATAATAATAATACAATCCATAATCTCTCTTATCTCATGTCGACAGTTAAATATCTCAGCGTAACATTAGATCTGAAATTAACATTTAAACAACACATACAAGACATTATTAAAAAATGCGAACAACCTATCAACATTTTAAGAACAATTAATTATAAATCCTGGGGTGCGGACCTTGAGCTAAGTCTACTCTTTTACAGAGCAAAAATAAGATCTATAATCGATTATGCCTGTATTATTTATGGCTCTACTAAGAAATATTTACTAAAGTCTCTTGATATTGTTCAAAACAAATCACTTAGAACGTACATAAAAGCCCTAAGATCAACACCAACTCACTGTATTAAAGTTGAGTGTGCCGAACCTCCATTACACTTCAGAAGAATAAAATTAGCAATTAAATTCCTGACCGTCAGAAAAACAATAAAAAATCACCTACTTCACCCCAAACTGGACACACTATCACTTAAGTGCCAAAACAACAAATTTTGGCATAAAAGAGATCTTCCCTCTCTTGTCAACAGTCTCACTAAATTCACACAAACAAATTTCAAAATTCACAAAAACGACATACCTAGCTGCTTTACATACCCGTTTCACTACTCACTTGATAACAAATAATACCTGATTTTCATCAAACCAAGGACAATGAAGAAAATAATAATGTGGTCATGGAAAAAATTAACACAGTTTCCAAATGCAGACATTATATTTACAGATGCCTCCAAAACTAGAGACGGGACAGGCTTAGCCGTATATGACGCAACAAAAAACATACATGAAATGTACAAAGTTCCCGAAAATATCTCAGTATTCCACGCTGAAATGATTGCGGTTTTAGAAGCTACCGAATATATCCGAAACCTAAATACTTCAACCAAAAATTTCATAATCGCTTCTGATAGCAAGAGTACTCTAACTGTCCTCAACAATCCTGGAATGCGTAATCACCCTAATATAGTATATGACATAATACACAATATCACAAGCCTGAAAAATGAACAAAACATAGAAACCCACGTCATCTGGGTTAAAGCACATTGCGGCCTAGCATATAATGAAATAGCTGACACTCTAGCTAAAAGAGCGATAATAGAGGGCTCAACCATTTTTCCAACAAACACCATTGAGGAATACATGAAAACAAGCAATGAACTAATTAAACAAGAGTGGCAATTAGAATACGAGAAAACCAGCATTAACAAAGGCATAGCATACTATAACATCTAAAAAAAAATCAAACTAAACCATGGTTTTATAAGTGCAATCTACCACGAAGCTCTGTCCCACACCAGCTGTCCGGCTCACCTCAAGAAATTTAACATTGTGGATAACGACAAATGCAGTTATTGCGACCAAGTCGGCGACCATAACCACTTAATTTTCTCATGTATAAATTTCAAAAAGGAACAAGACAAATTAATGGCGACGTTACTCAGAGAAAAAATCGAACTCCCTACCAATATATCAACTATATTATCTAAAGACAACACAAATATCTACAACGCACTCTCAGAATATCTTACAGGCACCGACATACAACTTTAAAACATAAATATCACATTCATTACTAACTCCCCCCCTCTATTGTCACCCCAACATTGTTACCTCCTGAACCTCAGTCCTGCCGTGACGGCCTCTAGACAACATCCTGCTCCCGTATGATTCCTCTGCCCCACTCCCCCTCATCATTTACATACATCTACAATAAAAATAGTAATAGAAACTGGCTCACTGGAGAGATTCGACAGAAGCCAATAATCACCTTCAATAAAAAAATAATAATAATAATAATCACACTTTCTGAAGTTGTAAGACTTTTTATTCATTTGAGATAATTTGTTATATATATATGTAATAAACGTTAATTTATTGAGACAAGATACACTTAAATTGATATTTACGATCCGATTTAATATAATTCATGAAAACTGACATAACAAAAATAAACCATACCGGGTCTCTATCTGTCAACAACTCTCCTTGGTTACCGGTACTGTACTTCCAATTTAGGAACTTTTATTACATTCGGCCATCCTAATGGTTAATGACCTCATTAACATTGGTATAGCCTAACTTTATTTAACTGATCAAATCTTAAACGGTATAGTCCTTTAAATAAGCTGGTCTCTTACGGGAACGTTTAATACGCAATCGCTTATCTTCCCTGTCCGGTACACTTGCACTGACACTTTCTTTTGCACTTAGGGAATCATTTGCGCTCACTGGTTGTTCCACTACACACTCACTATCACGACTTTCGTTGTAGTTATCGTCGTCCTCTTGGGGACCATTGCCTGATTCGTTCTCGTCATTTACATCGTCTTCACTGACTTCGTCGGAAGACTCATCTGTCTCGGGGTGGTTCTCATAACGCTTGATCTGACTTATGTGCGCGGTTGACATAAAGTGTCTTTCGCCCGTCCCTTCGATGGAGCTAATTCGATACGTGTCGCTAGGGAGTACTTCTACAACTATAAACGGCCCTTTGTACTTACTCTGCGTTTTTGTTGGTTGCCCCGTATAATCCTTCGCCCCTTTAACAAAAACGATATCTGCAACATTCAATTTTTCAGCCTCATAACGTTTCGAGTCGTAATATTGTTTAGACTTAATCTGTCTCGCGCTTATATTTTCGCGAATTTCCTTTTGAATATCCTCAGGCAATTGTCTAGCGCTCGTTGGTAAGGATATGCCAATCAGTTCATACGCTGCATTATCTAATACCGGCTGATAACCGTGCAATGCCTCAAATGGAGTCTTGCCTGTGTTTTTATTTATTGCACTATTTAAATGTCGCTCAACCAGCATTAGTTTCGCGTCCCATTGAACCTCATCCTGAATTGATGTTAGCAAAGTAGGTAACAATACCTTCATCACCGACTCTACTTCACCATTCGCTTGTAGTAATATTCCTGCGATTCCAACGCTGCTTGCATCGGTATGCACTTCTGTGCGTTTTGCATTTGGGTCGAACAATCGTAAAACGGGGTTCAAACATAACGCGTTTTTCAAGTATTCAAACGCAGTTTTCTGTTCTGTGTTCCAAATGAACTTTTGTTCTTTTTTTGTTAGATTGGTGATGGGTTTTGATCGTAACGAAAAATTGCTAATAAATCGCCTGAAATAACTTGCTAGGCCGATAAATCTTCTTGCCTCGTGAACGCTTTTCGGTGTTGGAAAATCTCGAATAGAATTTACCTTCGATATCCCAGGCGTAATGCCTGCTTCTGATAAAGAAAAGCCTAAATAATCCACCTTTTCCATCCCGAATCTACATTTTTGTAATTTAAGCGTAAGTTTCGCTTCTTTTAAAGCTTTAAATACCTTTTCCAGCTTGTCAAACATTTCCGGCCAATTTCTAGCTGCGACCAAGATATCATCTAGATACCACATAGCTATTTTACGTCCTAAGGGTCCTAAGACTAACGTCATTAGCCTACTAAACTCATAAGGAGCGTTCGTCAATCACGAATGATGTTCGATCATTCGATTAAATTGACCCGTTGTATATATATATATTATTTATTCCCCTAAGCCTTGCGGCGTTCAGGGTGCTAACATTTACAAAAAAATAAAAATAAAATAAACAATAAAACTATCAATCCAAAAATACATAACAATAAGAACCAATACAATTTACATTTTACAATATTTTTTTCTCTTTTCTTTCTTCTTTCCGTTTCCCCTTCCTGTTATCCTTCCCCAATCTCCATCCTTCTTGCCTCTAATTCTCTCGCCCACCTCTCCCCCCTTCCATCTTCGTGCAACAGGTCTAATGTGCTCCCCGACCGTACTGTCATCTCTCTACACCTCTTCGCGAGGTGCTCTATATCTTCCTCCTCCTCCCCGCACATCCTGCACATCTTATTCTCCTGTCTCCTCCAATATCTATTTCCTCTCTCTTCATTCCCACACCTTAGTCTCGCAATCCTCCTAACTCTCCCTCCAGATCTTCCTCTTTCTCCCCTCAAGTAGCTTGGTACCCCTATAGCTCTGACCTCCTTATATCTCCCTGCGCTCCTTGAATTGTCTATTCTGACTGTCCTTTCTTGCTCCCCCACTTCCTTATCCCTCCTCCACAACTCCTCAATCACGCTTATCCCGTCTTTTCTTCTCCTTTCCACCTCTGTCGCATCCACTCCGCATATCCAGTAATACTCTTTTCTCATCTCCCCCCATGCGTACCATATTCGTTTCTGTTCCTCTCTGGCTCTTTGTTCCCAGCATTCCCTCATTATTTTTCTGTCTATTTCTATTCTAACTTTCTCTTCATACTTAACTGCCCTCCTTCCTGTACCCACTTTCATCTTATCCCTTTTCAGTTCCTCTCGTACAATGTACCCTGGTGTCGTTCTATCTACCCCTAAGATCCATCTTAAATACCTCTCCTGTACTCGTTCTACCTTCTCTGATTCCTTCCATCCCCAAATTTCCACCCCATATAGCAGGATGTTTTTCACCACGGCGTCAAACAACCTCAATCTCTATCTAATATCGTCGCTAAACTTCCTCTCTCCTATACTCCACAGCTTCCCCATGACTATCCTTGCCTTCTTTACTCTTTCCCTCATGTGTAGTTCAGCCCCATTGTTCCTCGTTAGTATATAACCTAGGTATTTTATACTCTTCACCTCCTCTATTTCTCTGCCACCCCATTCCCATTTTATCTTCTTTCTTCTTCCTTCTCCTCCCTGTTTACTTCTAATTTTTTCCTTTTGAAATATTTATCCGCCCTTTCAATCATTCTGTTAAGCTCCTATTCCTCCTCTGCCATCAATACAATATCGTCCGCGTACCCCAATGTCCACAATTTCATCTTCCCTACTACCACCCCCCCATCTTGTCCCTTCCTCATAGTCCCTTCTAAATCCGCTACATATAAGTTGAACAAGGTCGGGCTCAGCGGACAACCCTGTCTCACCCCCTTATTCACCCAAAATCTTTCCGTCTCTTCCTCGCCTACCCTCACCTTGCAGCTCGTCCCCTTGTATATTTCCTTTATCCTCATTATCAACTTCTTTCCTATCCCCTTCCTTTTCATTACCTTCCATAGCTCCTCCCTATCCAGCCTGTCAAACGCCGCTTTCAAATCCACGAACGCCATATACGCTTTCCCTCTTTTTCTTTTTAACCTCTCCTCTACTATGTGAGTCACGGCGAATATTCCGTCAATCGCCCCTCTTCCCTTCCTGAATCCAAACTGCGTTTCCTCCAGTAAATCTTTCTTTTCCATCTCATCCACTAATCTTTCGTTCAGCACTTTCGCGTATACCTTGTACGCTGAACTCATCAAGGTCACACCTCTATAATTACATGCTAACTCCTTGTTTCCTCTCTTGTATATCGGTACAATCACCCCCTCCCTTCAGTCCTCCGGGTATCCCTCTCCTTTCCATATCCCTCTTATTATTTCTACCAGTTTATTCCTAGCTTTCTCTCCTCCATTTATCCACGCCTCATTCCTTATCTTAGCTACTCCTGCTGCTTTCCCTTCCTTCATGTTCTTTATTATTCTCTCTATTTCTTCCCCTGACGGTCCCTCCCCCTCTTCTTCCCCTTCTCTCTCTTCCACCCCTTCTGATTCGTCCTCTGTCCCTCCTTCACTCCTTCTATCCCCCAATTGACCCGTTGTATCGTTAGTAATACACGCACTCTTTTGTTTGGCCTCTTCGCTTAATGGAACCTGCAAGTAGGCATTCCCTAAATCTAAACTACTGAATATTTTGCAGCCACTTAACCCTTCGAATTGTTCTTCCACGGTTGGTATCGGAAAATTCATTCTTACCGTCTGTGCGTTTAATGCACGGTAATCTATAACCAAACGCGGTTCACCGGTTTTCTTTTGTACCAGTAAACATGGTGAAGCATACGGAGAAGTTGTGTCTGACACAATCCCATGCGTCTTCCACTCTGTAACTAATTCAGTAATTGTTGCCCGCTCGGATGCACTGGCCTTGTATGGCTTTCTCTGAACTGGTATATTGTTGTCACGAATATCCATTGTTATTAAGTCGGTACAGCCCAACTCGTTCAAGTTGAATGCGAAACAACTTTTATATTTAGTGCACAACGCTAGAATTTCCGTTTCTACCAACTGATCCATGTTTTTCGGATCCACATTTAACATTTCGCGCGTAATAGGTTTGCACTCATCTTCACTTACTATGAAAATGCCACCTACTTTAAGGTATCCGATGGCGTCATTATTCTTGACAGAATATCCATTCGGACCAATATTCACGACTGGCATGATAATATTTTTGTCGTCTATAGCGCAGCTTATTAGATTAATTTTCCCCGCCTGTAGTTCACAATTTTCCCTTGCGGTAACCCGAATTCTTGCGGATTTTTCTTTTACATCCAGATCTGCAAATGGCAAATCTGAACGATGCCCGAAAACAAGTTTATCATCTAATCGCACGTAAGCGATTTCTGGTCTTTCGGTGAACGGTCGCCCAATTAATACATCCGTTCCTTGCGCCGAATCTGACACTACATACAATTCTGTTTCAACGCCGGCATCGTCAATTGTAATGCGCGCGTGTGTGACTCCAAACACGTCGACTGCGTTGCCACCGAAACCGAATAGCTTTTGGTCGCTCGGTTCTTCCAACAGATTACACGTCGCTGCCACCGATTGTGTGATTGTGTTTACTGACGCATCTGGGTCAATTTGCGCTGTTACCGTGACTCGGTTTATTAGAACTTGGCGTAAAAATTTCTCAATAGAATTCTGCGTCGAGTCTTCGCTTATTTGCATCACGGAAGTTTTATTTTGAGGACAATCCTTTTTAAAATGTCCCTTTTGCTTACATCTAAAGCATGGCAGGTCCTTCGCAGGGACTATACATATACGTGTTGTATGACCTACCGCCTTACATTTAAAACATCGATTTGCTTTATTATCTTTAGTTTCTACACCGACCATCGATGTTTTATTTACTACCGGTTTCCTTGTCTGAACCGGTGTTATCGAGGCTTTCTTTTCACGATTAATGCGATCGAGCACCAATAAATCGTCAAATAAATCATCGATTGTGTTTTTACTAATAATCCCGACACGGTTTCCGCTTGAACTAACCCTACGATTATTTGTTCCTTGATCTCCGGAAATGACATATTTAAAGATTTACAAAGTAAATATTTTTCATGTATGTACGCATTAGGAGATTCACCCTCGGACTGTTTACGGTTCCGCATATTATCCCATTTGACTGAGAGGCTTGTTGGGGCTAGAAATGTACGTCGAAAGGCACTTCACCTCAAAGTCTCAAAATCTTTTTATTTCATCCCTTCGCACCGCGTACCACGATTTAGCTCCATCTTGTAGATTAATACGCGCCATTTCAATAATGTGTGAGTCAGACCAATGGTTCAACACCGCCGCCGACTTTAACTGTTCGAACCAATTCTTGGTTTCTGTGTAGGATTCATCGCCACTGAATTTGCCAACGATTTCCGGTAAAAACGTTAAATTTGCATGTTGATCAACCCTGTTGTGCGTTCCAGAACTATTTGCGATACTTGCAGCCATAACATCTCGATCTTGTTGAATAACATTCAATAATTTGTTCATCTGACACAACAGCGTCGATATGACTGAATCTGTGTCTCCTACCTGTACAGTGCTATTCCCCACTATTAGAGGAGTCTCATTACTTGTACCGTTGACAGCTCCTTGCGTTATTGATGTATCCATGCCGCTGTCCGCTGAGATGTTGAAATCTTCTTCCATTGTTCCCGCGTAGTCCAACCTCTTGTACCCACACGCAGTTCTCGTTCCACGATCCTTGCAGCTCTGATGTCTTCCACCTTCTCCTTAGCTGAGACTGGCACACCTTTCCAACTGCTTGATAGACGTTCCACGTGTCCGGACCTCTATGGTTTATTAACTACACGTTTTGTTTACCCGTTCAGTTTTACTGACATGTGATCGTATTCGTTATCCCACTTCTGAATGTGTAATAAACATTAATTTATTGAGACGGGATACACTTTAATAGATACTTCCAATTTAGGAACTTTTATTACATTAATATATATTTATACATATATATATATATATATATATATATATATATATATATATATATATATATATATAACCAGCACGGAGAATTTTTGATCTTCTGTTGAGGCACTATCATAGGAAATTATTTGGGAAAAAGAAGAGAAGCGAAGGATAATGCAATTATTTCATAATTGATCCAATATTTCGTTTATTCTTCATAAACTTTATCAAGGATTTCTATAACAAAAGGTACCGGTCATAAAAGCAAACACAAACTGTACAATTTCTTACCGAAATAGTTAAGCATGTCGCCAAGATGTTACAAAAGTATGTGAACGTCGACCCATGGTATGAAAAACAGCAATAGAGTTGTTAAGAAACACTTAAATACATCAGAATTTGAAGAAAACAACGTAAAGATGCTAAGACAGTTATGTCGCCATTTTACTTACTGAGTCACATGACTCTAACGTAAGGCATTGTGGTATCGCCGGTAACAAAAGAAAACTTCCTACTTCTAGCCCCGGGAAAATGTGAATTGTTTGACATCCAATAGATTTAAACAAGTAAAACTCCTACGAGGAGAAAAGTATAAAGTGTATAAAAGGTAAAGTTAGAAAAATACTTTTTAAAGGAAGATAATACAAGAATGATGGAGACAACCCACTAAATGCATAAAATGGAAGAACTGAACCAAAAATTCACCTGACAGTTTTAAAAGTTAACAGGTAGAAGTTAATGTCGTGTAAACTTTCTGTACCAGTTCTGGCATTTAATACATTATGAAAGTGGTTAATATAGCACATCTCATAAAAAAATCTTTTTGAATCGTTGGGAAATCTATCCAACCCTTAGGATTCTCGAAATCCACAACATGATTAATAGTAGCAACATGTGTAGCTAAAATACATTTATGTGGATTGACACGGCAATCTGATTTATGTTGTGTGATCCGATTTCTAAGTTTTTGGATGGAACTACCTATATATACTTGTTCACAGGAACAGTTTAATAAGTAAATAGTGTTTTTACCGAAAAGTGGTCAATCTTCTGTTTTAATTTGGTGTTAATAACTGAAAGTTTTGTTAAAGGTTTATCTGCTATTATGAGGTTATCTAATCTTAGAACTTTTTTGTTGTCAAGCAATTCATATTTTCAGTAAAGAGTAGGATCTCTAAATGCATTTAGAGATCCTCATAACGTGCTAAGGTTCGATTGGTACACGAAAAAAACTTTTTCTGTACCTAAACTTTCACTCTTTTCATCCTTTAAAATATAAAATGGCACTTGTCAAAACTATGAAATATAGGGTAACAAAAATTTCAGATGAATCTTTACTCCAAAAAAACTTACTTAAACTTGCAAAAATTTTCATTGAAAACTCTTAACCCAAACATTTAATTTACAAAATTTTATTCAACTTAAATACAGATGAACCTATTTCACATAGCAGGAACCCTGAAGAACAGGGAACTGACATCCTTACAGTAGAACCTAAAAAGTATAGGGCGTTAACATACATGGGTCATTTATCTAATAGTATCAAAAAAGTTCTAAGATTAGATAACTTCATAATAGCAGATAAACCTTTAAAAAAACTTTCAGTTATTAACACCAAATTAAAACAGAAGATTGACCACTTGTCGGTAAAAACACTATTTACTTATTAAACTGTTCCTGTGAACAAGTATATATAGGGAGTTCCATCCAAAAACTTGATTTTATCAGATTGCCGTGTCAATCCACATAAATGTACTTTAGCTACACATGTTGCTACTACTAATCATGTTGTGGATTTCGAGAATCCTAAGGTGTTGGATAGATTTCCCAACGATTCAAAAAGATTTTTTTATGAGATGTGCTATATTAACCACTTTCATAATGTATTAAAGGCCAGAACTGATACAGAAAGTTTACAGGACGTTTACTCCTACCTGTTAACTTTTAAAACTGTCAGGTGAATTTTTGTTTCAGTTCTTCCATTTTATGCATTTAGTGGGTTGTCTCCATCCTTCTTGTATTACCTTCCTTTAAAAAGTATTTTTCTAACTTTACCTTTTATACACTTTATACTTTTCTCCTCGTAGGAGTTTTACTTGTTTACATCTATTGGATGTCAAGCAATTCATATTTTCCCGGGGCTAGAAGTAGGAAGTTTTCTTTTGTTACCGGCGTTACAACAATGCCTTACGTTAGAGTCATGTGACTCAGTAAGTAAAATGGCGTCATAACTGTCTTAGCATCTTTACGTTGTTTTCTTCAAATTCTGATGTATTTAAGTGTTTCTTAACAACTCGATTGCTGTTTTTCATACCATGGGTCGACGTTCAAATACTTTTGTAACATCTTGGCGACATGCTTAACTATTTCGGTAAGAAATTGTACTAGTACAGGAAATGAAGCATTTTGGCTCGCAATTTTTTCGTCCAGCATGGAATTACTTGAAATTTTCACAGAAGGTAGGGAATAGCCCAAGGATCATTTTCTACATCATGCCGGTGTACGCTAACACCTTGGGGGTGGTTGCCACCCCATCTCGGGGGTGGAAATTTTTTACTACATTTTAACTATAGGAATCGATGGGAAAAGTAATTCTAAGAAAAAAATGTTCTTTACGTTTTCTTCGTAAACCTAATATTTTTTGAGTTATTCGCGGTTTAAAGTAACAGTTATTCGACGAAAAAATCGATGTTTTTAAAAAGTTTTTTGCGAATAACTCGAAAAATATGCATTTTATCAAAAAAACTGCAGTAAGCAAAATTGTAGCTTTTAAAAAAACAAACAAAATTACTTTTTTATTATTTTTCTACGACCAATAAGAACCGAGATACGGCATGTTAATGGTTAACTTTTTTTCGCCAAATGCATAATTTGAAAGATTCAAAGTCAAATAACAGGAAAAAGTTGCATTTTTCGAGGAAAACTCATTAAATCTTTTTTAAAGTATTTGATTAGACATTTCAAACAAAAAAAACAAAAAAGTCTTTAGCATAAAAATTTAGCGACTTATGATCAAAATAAGGTCGGTACCTATTTTTTTCTACGAAAAAATCAGTGAAAACAACCCCCTATTTACCCCCCTAATTAAAATTGATCCTCACCCTTCTGTGGTTCTCTTCTTATATGTATTTTAAGTACACCCAAGAAGTTTGACCAATTTAAAATACCTAATTTTAGAAAAATTGGAGTTTAAAGAAAAAACGATTTTTTGCGATTTCGTATTTTTCACCCTTTTCTTCAAAATATCTCCGAAATTACTGGAGATACGAAAAAAATGATAGAGCACTAAATTGTAGCCTTTTTAATGACTTAAATTTCCCTGTCCATATATTTTCTGTACAGTGAATATTTGGCGAGATATAGCCGTTTAAAACCTCTATTTACAAGCGAACACCACCTTATTCGAGCCCTTCAAATTCACCCCATTTAAAAACTAAAGGATCTTAAGGAATTTTATTTACATAGTCTTATAGCTCTTGAAAAGCCCTACAAAATCGTTTTTAAAAAAACTTTCTATCACTAAAAATGAAGGAGCTACGTTTAAAAAACCAATAAATTTTTTTCGAAACATTCGAATAGCACGGTTCGGAGCGATTTTTTTTATATCAAGCTCTAACAAGGGTGGGTTTTTAAGGATTGAAACATTAGAAATTGTATTCCAAAGCATGAAACAATCATTATTCAACTAATCCAAACCAAATTTTACCCATCTTAAGGTTTACAACGTTATTTTATAATTTTTGACAATTAGGGGTAGTTTTCACCCTTAAAAAATAAACAGTGCCCATGAGCATGATATAAAATTTGAAGTAGAGGGTGAGACGAACTTAATTTAAAATTTTGGTGCAAATCGATGCAAGATGAAATCATTTTTTAATCCAACAAGGGTGGATTTCTAAGGGTTGAAACATTATGAAATTGTATTCTAAAGCATAAAACGATCCATATTTAGCTAATCCAAACCAAATTTTACCCATATTAAGGTTTAAAATGTTATTTTATAATTTTTTACAATTAGGGGTAGTTTTCACCCTTAAAAAACAAAAAGCGTACAACGGCACAATGTAGAAAATGAACTAGAGGGTGAAATGAGCCTAATTCCAAATTTTTATCCAAATCGATGCTGGACGAAAAAATTGCCAGGTTTTGTCATTTTTTGAGCTTCATTTCCTGTACTATACAGTTTGTGTTTGCTTTTATGACCAGTACCTTTTGTTATAGAAATCCTTGATAAAGTTTATGAAGAATAAACGAAATATTGGATCAATTATGAAATAATTGCATTATCCTTCGCTTCTCTTCTTTTTCCCAAATAATTTCCTATTATATATATATTGCTACACCTCCCTTTCACCCAAAATTAGGGTGGCCAGATGGGAGGCCAGGATCTTAAATTCTTAAGATAAAAGGAGGGAAACAAATACAACTTAAAGTTGGCCGGGCTCGCGTCAGTGAAGACGGGCGGGGTTTATGATTATAATAATCAAGGGGCAGAGCTGGTTATAGATAAGTTCCGAATAAAATTATACTAACGGTATTACTTAACAGGGCGCCAGTTAGTCAAACAGTTTAAGTGATCAGCGCAGACTAACATACGCTGATCTGACCTACCTTGGAATTCCGTCACTCCTACCCTGTAATAAAATTAGGAGAAATAGGGGCTATCCAAAGTATCCAAAAATCTAATAAAAAGCAAAAGGATTATTCCTTTTATTATTCGGCAGTAAGTGCCGAAGTAGTGTTAAATAATAGTGTACAAAATAAACAGCTGTACAATACATCAATAAATAATCAAAAGTATCTCACACAAATCGTATTTCTACTAGAATACTGCCAAAATAAACAGTAGTCGGACGTTGATCGATCATCGTATACAATTTCAGTAAAGTACTAAAACTAGAATCTACTTCTGACTCTTGTCGTGAGAACTAGAGACCATGAATTTATGTTATACAAAAAAATTAAAGAATATTACTCACATAAAAAGAGAAAACAACTAAATCTAACACTTATCTGTACTACACTCTTAAATATACTGATCTGAGTGGTAGATGCTCACTCCCACGGGACTCCTAGGACAGGTCGACGGTCTCCTCACGTACACGTCGGAGCGTCTCTTCCTGTCCTACGTGGCTGGATCCAGGAAACCAGATTATGTTAGCAAAAGCCTCCGGACTCCCTCCGAATTGAATTCTCAAAAATGTTCAAGCAGCAAACAAACGAAAATGCAGAAAACGAAAACGTAAACGACATCGGTAATCCTCCAACGGGAACGAAAACGAGACGGAAACGTAAACGTAGCGGGAATGGAAACGTAGACGAAGCGTAAACGATGTCGGTTAGGAAACGTTATCGGTACGGAAACGTGATCGGTACAGAAACGTTATCGGTACGGAAACGGCCTAAAAAAATATACAAACGGAACTAGAAGTTTGATTCTGCGTGCGCAATGTGCGCACATTTCCGCTACAATGAGCACGTGGGAATTTTCATCAGAAATTCCTACAAATTCGTATCTCGCGATACGAATTATGGTACAGAGATACTCTGTGCCTACTTTGAAATAAAGATAGATTCACCTAAGTTGTGATGCGGCCGTATGTGTGTATGTTGACCCCTTTTCTAAGACCTGGTGGTAACTTTCATTGTACAGTTGCACAATTTCACTGCACTAAATCGTAGAATAAAACGTATTGCTGTTGAAATCTGCAGAAGATTTAATCTCGCTACTTATATGTTCGTACTGTAACTTCTTCGACTGTCACCACATCTTGCTTTATCAGCGGTCAAACATTTTATGTCGCGCGGAGTCTAGGGTTTGTAACTGTCTGAACCTTCCTGAACATGTTTCCCTAGGTGTGCTGTGTAACACTAGGCTAGGGGAAGGCTGGATGAGTACGCCCGGTAACACACATACGTGATCTGGGTGGTCTACTCTATTCAAAGCAGGGGCCCAACTTTTTGAGTGTAACAATATATATATATATATATATATATATACAGTCGATTCCGCTTAATTGGGACACATCGAGACTTAGGCATTTTGGCCCAATTAACCGGCTGCCCCAACTAAGCGAATTTCACATAAAATTAAACAATGCATATTTTTCTTTCTATAATTTTATTTTATAAACTTTTGGACAAAACTATAAATTACATATAACCAAAAAATATAAACTTTTAAGAAAAAATAATTATAAATTCCAAAATAAAGTAATAAATAGGTACATGCAATTTAATTTAATTCAATGCAAAAATGCGTCAAGTGTACTCTGTCTTTTGTTTTTGTAACATATCACTTCTACAAAATCAGCACAGGTATTCAGTGCGGATGTAGGGCTCCCTTCATTTCCTTCCTGCAAAAAATAACGCTGTAACCCGGCCATACATTTTTTTGCCTCCTGGTTAGTCACAGGCACAGGTGGATCATCATCATCATCGTCATCTTCGTCTAATTTTTCATGTTTTGATTATCATCTTCATTATCATCGTAACAAGGTAAATTCTTATCTATTGTTGAAAGTTCTTCATAGTTAATAATAGGAACTTGCAACATATCCTCATTTTCTTCCTTGCTTAAAATTTAGGGAATCTGTAAGGGTTTTAAGTCGCAAACGGTAAAACAGTTCTGTATTGTGGTGGATTTTATAGCTCGCCAACTGTCAGTGACAAACTGTATTGCTTGCAAAAGGGAATTTTTTGAACTAATCTCTCTGGCTGTTTTGGAACTCGTTAATATATTTTCATCAATGGATTCTAATATGTAATTAACCAATTTTCCTCGATACTGCACTGGGTCATACGTGAATGAATGTGTTGGGAATAAAGTTCACAGCGCGCGATACTAGTGTAATTATATTGATATTTGTTAGTTTTTTAAATATATTATTTATATCTTGTGAATCAAAAATATATGAAGCGCATCATATTAAATTCTTTGTACATATTTTTTCTTGAGAATATGTGTCACATAATATATACTGTGATCTTAAATTTACTGTCCCAATTAAGCGGAATGTTGTCCCAATTAAACATGTAAATTTACTGTTGGTTCCTTGGTTTGGTTTCTGTTCTTTGAGATTTGGCCCAAATAAACGGCTGCCCCAATTAAGCGGTGGCCCAATTAAGCGGAATTGTCTGTATATATATTGGCAATTTGGTTCTTGAAGAGGATTATATGAAATAAAGCGCAGGTTCTCTTTTATTCGTCAGTTTATTAAAATAGTTCTTGTCAATTTATAAAATATGAAACGTTTCGTGCATGGGTAGTGTGGCGACCGCACCGTTCCGGTTCAAAAGAGAAAGGTGCCGGACGTCAACATGGGCAACGAAAAAGATTCGTGTGACCCCCCCGCACGTGACGGGAATAAAGAATTGTACAGGAGGCGTAAGGTGGCTGTAGACGCACCGAAAGACCTCAGACTAATGAGAGAGCTGGCTAAAAACAGGCGAGTTACTCCAATGCAGGTCGCGAATACAAAAAAGGGAGACAGGTAGGTATAGACGTACTTCACTTCAAGGGGTTACTCTCGAAGACTTACACAAGTTGGAATGATGTTAGCCCTCGGAATATATAAGTAGAAACGGCGAGGCCCACAGTGTGAATAAGGAGGAATAAACGACCACCAACCTCTCCTCTTGAGTCCCTAAACAAACGAGGAACCTACGGGCTGCACTTGAGTAACCGGAGAAAATATTGAATTGATGTTACTAACAAAATTTAAATTAGGAAAAAGTATTGAATTTATTTTAGCCAGTCTCACTCGAAAATTACCATAACAGGCGTGATAGATAAAATTATTTACCGAAATTTATGGATCACCCGGTAGACGTGTGATATAAATTCCACAATTTTAAAGGTGCGAATTGTAGTCGAAGCACACATAAATTTCTTGGCGAAGATAGTTTCTCCCCGACACAACCAAATTACATTGGGGTGAGAAACTTTAGACACAAAAATTATCCTTAATTGTGTAAAAGGTTATAAATTTACAGTGTACAAAAATATGCACTAAACTGGTACATATGAGCGAACCAACAGTTTGTATATGAAGAAAGAAAATATAAATAGTTAATAATGAACAATTAAACCCTAAAATACAAGAAATATGCAAATATATACAAACTGTTGACTAGCTATGGCCAAACTGGCATGCGTAACAAATAAGTTAACCCCCAATTGCAAATGCAACAATAAAAATACAATTAACGGGCAGGTTAACTAAATGTAAAACAATTGGTAATAAATTATCGAAATAAAAATAATAAAGAAGTACGCCACTGGTGTTGTCCGAAACACGCTGTGGGTTAACAACTATTCTCAAACGACTAGAAATATGAAATTAATAATAATGAATAAATAATATTTAAAGAATTAATAATAAATTATCTTAATAGAGATAATTCTGTAGGACGCCACTGGAGTTTACAATTTATACCAGTGTTACCCACTGAGCCGATTTTACCAATCGGCTGTTCTTAGGCGATTATAACACATGAATTAGACAACAATAAATATATAGACACTCGTAGAAAATGCTTAATAAATAATTATTATTTAAACAATTTTTATATTTGAATTTAAAATGTATTTACAACATTAAATACATTAAAAGATGCCGTAAAAAACGGGCAATCTGGTAGAGTGTATCAGATACACACACACTCACACACACAAATTTAGGGGTTGTAAGCTCCTAAATAGCAAAAAATATAAACTATCCTTTGTTCAAAACACGTGGTTTTGGAAACAAAGGAATTTGTGATTAAAGTGAAAATTAATGTGATTTTCTACTTACACTTATTTACAAATAAGATTTAAAAAGAGAGATACTTAGGTGACCGCTGAGGGTGTAGAAAGTCCCTTGGGATGCTGTGATCCAGGAAGAATCTGGAACTCGTCCGAAATTCTTCTTATTGCTGCTGGCAGGTAGCCAGATAATCGCGCGGATTATAGGAGGTCAGAGATCTGCAAATCTTCTGACGATATTTGGCGCTGAAGGCTCACAATGTTCGAATAGAACGTAAAAAATCACCAAAAACACAAAACTTGGACGTTCACTGTATATATCGTGTCAATATATATATATATATATATATATATATATATATATATATATATATATATATATATATATATATATATATATATATATAAATAAGGGATCTATTGTTTAAATAAAACTCAAGTTGTTCACAGACTATTTTATTCTAAGTATTCACTCTTACAACGTAAGAAAACATCTGATCTCTCTATCAAATTCTACGTGTGTTTTATAAAATACAATTAGTGTAATGAGCCGTCATCATTATCGTTTATGAATTGTCATCATTAGTGGGTCCAGATTACGGATTGCAGCTAGATAATATTTTATGGTGACGTAACAGGGCTTCGCGGAAGATGCTAACATATATATATATATATATATATATATAGTTGGGATACGAAAATATGTAGAAGGAAAATAAAAATTCTTGTTTACTCGTCAATAATTTATTAAATAGTTTCTAGAGACGTTTCGACTGGTAAGTCCAGTCATCCTCAGTCTATAAATAATGCGTTTTGTTGATTCCGCCCGTAGAAGATCACGCAGTTTATCATTCACGGTGACAATTCCATCGGATTCCAATTTTTGAATTGAACAGTAGAGTATTTCAAGTTCGGTGGCCTTATCTAATGGATCGAACTTGCTCTTGATGTGGCAGTTGATACCCAAGTTTAACACTTTTATCACATTTTCGGATGGTTCATAAGATGATAAGTTGATGTAATTCTGTTTTTCTTCGGGTAACACAATCTGACCGTGATAAAGCCTATTCAGTTTCTTCAGGATCCTATTTTTTGTGATGAAGCGATGTTGGTCCAAAATTTCGTTCAGTTTTTCTGGAGCGTTTGGTTTATACTCAGCGAGGTTATCTCTACTTGAATGCTCTTAACCTCTCTTTGTAAGTCTTCTCTGCGTTGGATGGACTTCTCTAATTGGAATCTTATAAGTTTGGTCCGGTACTCCCGGGTGAAATTTTTATATCTCGCTGCTGGGTCATGAGTCTTGATGTCACTATATTTAGGAAGCAGCTTCTCTTGTATGCAACACTGATTGAACACTACACTATATTCCGCGTCTATTAACTTTTTTGACACTTTTTCCAATTTTCGTATTGTCTTTTTTGTTTCCTAAGGTGATTCATAAAAAATCTAATCTACCAATTTTCATGCAAACACGAGGACTGTGAGCCACGTAAGGTAACCTACGTTGGATTAACCACAACAACCGAATATAGGAATAGGAATATAGTGTAGTGTTCAATCAGTGTTGCATATATATATATATATATATAGAAGGAAAATAAAAATTCTTGTTTATAAATAAATAAATATTACAGTGTTAAAAATATTATAAAAAAAACAAAAAATTATCAAACAACATAAGTGAAATTAAAATAAATAAATTTGAATCAAAATGATTTGAAAATATATTAAAAACTATCAAAAATAAGAATTTATTAAAATGACGTGAGGCGCCATTTTGTGCAACTACATGATTTAATTACAAAGTTCTTTAGAAAAATTATACATAAATCAAAATTTAATAAAATAATTTAAATTTTTTTATTTTTTTTTTTAATAAAAAGTTATTGAAAATAAGTGTTCTTAACTAGACAGCTTACCTAACACTAATATTTATTTATTTATAGACTGAGGATGACTGGACTTACCAGTCGAAACGTCTCTAGAAACTATTTAATAAATTATTGACGAGTAAACAAGAATTTTTATTTTCCTTCTATATATATATATATATATATATATATATATATATATGCAACACTGATTGAACACTACACTATATTCCGTGTCTATTAACTTTTTTGACACTTTTTCCAATTTTCGTATTGTCCTTTTTTGGGGATCACTAAGGTGATTAATAAAAAAGCCTATATTTTGAGACATATTTATTTATTATTGCAACGTTTCGATTGTTCTTACAATCATTATCAAGCTAAACTAAATAAAAACAATTTACAATGTTATTTAATACACAATTTGTAACAGTAAATGATTAAATGAGGTAATTGGGGAAAATCATGAATGGTTGCCATACAGGTAGAGGGTCCGGACTAATCCTGTGGATTGAAGGTTTATTTCGGGCTGGTTTTTCTTAATGATGAGTGCCTCTAGGATTTGTAGCCGATGGTAATCTGGGGATTTCTTCAGTATGGTTGTTTGATTAACTAATTCTTGTCGGGTTAAATGCATGCCATGTTCGAGTAAGAAATGTTTTTTGATGGCTCCGGTTTGTAGATGCATCGTGAGTCGTCTTGACAGGGTTGTTGTGGTTAATCCAACGTAGGCTACCTTACGTGGCTCACAGTCCTCGTGTTTGCATGAAAATTGGTAGATTAGATTTTTTATGAATCACCTTAGTGATCCCCAAAAAAGGACAATACGAAAATTGGAAAAAGTGTCAAAAAAGTTAATAGACGCGGAATATAGTGTAGTGTTCAATCAGTGTTGCATACAAGAGAAGCTGCTTCCTAAATATACTGACATCAAGACTCATGACCCAGCAGCGAGATATAAAAATTTCACCCGGGAGTACCGGACCAAACTTATAAGATTCCAATTAGAGAAGTCCATCCAACGCAGAGAAGACTTACAAAGAGAGGTTAAGAGCATTCAAGTAGAGAATGATACCTCGAGAATGAACCTCGCTGAGTATAAACCAAACGCTCCAGACAAATATACAAGAAAAACGAAATTTTGGACCAACATCGCTTCATCACAAAAATAGGATCCTGAAGAAACTGAATAGTTTTTATCACGGTCAGATTGTGTTACCCGAAGAAAAACAGAATTACATCAACTTATCATCTTATGAACCATCCGAAAATGAGATAAAAGTGCTAAACTTGGGTATCAACTGCCACATCAAGAGCAAGTTCGATCAATTAGATAAAAAAAAGTAAAAATGGCGGACTACGATGTTCAACCAGAAAATTGTGTTAGTTTGAAGTGCAAAATATGCAATAGAAGAGTTGCAAATGGGATAAGTTGTATCCAATGTTCTTGTGCAATGCATATGCGATGTGCAGGGATAAAAAACATCAAGATAATTGATCAGAAATCATGGTTATGCAAGGTATGTGAAGGCATCAATAATTTAGATAACACCTTAGACGATGTAGAAGAAGTAAATAATGATATAACAGAATTAGAAACTTCATATATTATTAGAGAAAATCGTCTGCTAAAAAAACTTTTCAGGGAAATGGAAGAGAAGAATATATTGTTGCAAGAGAAAATTAACCTCTTAAATATTACGCAAATATCAGAGGTTAATGAAGTAATCGCATCAACGTCACAGCGGACCGTCGTAGATAGCAAACTGAAACAAGGTCAAGCATCATCAAGCAAGACTAAACCATAATTACAGCTGAAACAAATAGTTACCGATAATGTTTCTGCTAGTTTACCTGCTACTGAAATTAAGATGGCACCACGTAGTCAATTATTGACTACTGAAAATGAAGACGATGGCTTCACTCTAGTTAACAGAAGGAAGAAAAAAATATACAAAAACAAATAGGGATATTATTGGCACAAAAATACCCACGAACAATTTTCAGGCGGCAACCAAAAAAGCATGGTTCTTCCTGGGAAGAATAAAACCCAATACCAAGGAAGAAGAAGTGCTAAACTTCCTAAAAGGACAACTTCCAAATGAAGAATTTACCTGTTCCAAAATCCAAACAGAAGGAGAAAACACCTGCTTCAAAGTCGGAGCTAATTTCTCCCTGCGTGAACAGCTTGAAGATCCCGGATTCTGGCCCACTGGTATTAATGTTAGACAATATATTTTCAGAAAACGAGCCTCCTCATATAGACCTAAGTAGCTTGTACATTTACCATCTGAATATCCAGTCATTGCGCAACAAATGCAACGAATTAGATACTTTTATAGATATCAATTGTAAAAATAAATATGATATACTTTGCATCTGTGAACACTGGCTGGTGGAAGATGAAGTGAAATTATATAACTTTAATAATAAGTATAAGTTAGCAAGTTATTACTGCAGAACTAAAATAGAGCATGGAGGTGTGGCTATATATGTTAAGAAAAACTATAACTATATAGTTTTAGGAAAAATAAATAATATGTCAGTAGAAGTTCATTGCGAATTGTCAGCTATAAAACTGATCTTAGGACATACAGATGTAACAATAATAACTGTATACAGATCTCCAATTGGGAATATTTATACTTTTTTTAAAATAATGCAAGATATTTTATCTATAATCATTAATAGTAATATAAATGCAGTAATAACCGGTGACTTTAACATAGATTTTTTAAAAGATGATACTATTTGTTTGGAATTTAAAGATATTATAAAAAGCTTTGGTTTTACAATTACACATAACCAAATCACGCGTTATTCATATTTAAATAATGGCAATTGTATTGACAATATATTAACAAATTTTAAAAAATTTAAGTTTAATTCATGTGTGAATGATCCCAATATGTCTGACCATCTAAGTGTGGAACTAGAAATTGAAAACATTTTAAGTGTAGCACAGAAGGTTGAAAACAGATATGTTCGAGTCTTTAGTGAAAAATGTATCAACGAATTTCAAACATCTCTAATAAATACAGATTGGGACGCAATAATTAATACAAAAGATAATATACACTCTCAATGGATTAACTTTCTGCAGTACTTTTTACAATTAGTTAACAATTATTTTCCATTTAAAAAAATTAAACCGAATAATAAAAAAATAAATGGTATACCAAGGAACTTGCGGACATGAAACAAAATATTAGTTTAATTTCAATTCTTAAAAAAACTGACAGTAAATATGATTCAATATACAAAAAATACATGTTAAAATATAAACTTAAATTAAAAAAAGCAAAATTAGAATATAACAACAAATATATATTAAATTCAAATAATAGATCAAAAGCAGTATGGAATATAATAAAAAATGAAATTAAATCAGATTCTAAAAGAGAAGAAGACGTAAACATAACTCCTCAAGATTACAATAAATATTTTGCAAATATAGCGTCAAAACTTTTATCCGATCTACCAAAATCTGATAAAAAAAGTAGTTGTTTTCTAAATAAAACAAATAAAACTAATAGTGAATCCATATTTCTAGTGCCTACAAACGAGGCAGAAATATTCAGTATTATTAACAGATTAAACAATAGCCACTCACAGGACACTTATAAATTAAATGTAAAAATAATAAAAATAGCCAGTATAGGGATAGCATACCCGCTAGAATTATTAATAAATAATTGTTTTACATGCGGAATTTTTCCGGATTGCTTAAAGACATCTAAAATTACACCAATATATAAAAAGGGTAATGTTAATGACGTGTCTAACTATAGACCGATTACAATTGCTCCCATATTTTCAAAAATTCTAGAACAACATATGAAAATTAGAATCGTAAACTTTTTAGAAAACAATAATGACCAATATGGATTCAGAGCAAAAAGATCCATGACCCAGGCAGCTATTGAACTTATCAGTGAGGTTATAGATAACATGGATAAAGGCCAAAAAGTAGTAGCGACTTGTTGTGACCTGTCTAAGGCATTTGACTGTATTTCACATAAAATTCTTTTTGAAAAGCTTGAATATTATGGTATTAGAGGAAATACACTGATGCTAATTCAGAGTTACTTGAGAGACAGGAAACAGATAGTAATGATTGATGATAAATTATCAGATCCTGAAACAATAAATTTAGGAGTTCCCCAGGGATCGGTGATCGGGAGTCTTTTATTTATAATATATGTGAATGATCTGCCACAAAATATAGATACTAAAACTATACTATATGCAGACGATACTACGTTTTTAAATATCGTCTATCCGTACTCTAATGTAAGGGATATTATTCAGAAAACGGAACAAGAAGCTTTATCATGGTTTTCGGCCAATCAGCTAATATTAAATGAGAATAAAACTCAACATATATTATTCAATAAAAACCGAATAGTTAGTGATAACTTTCTGTACGACACGAAAAGTATAAAATTTCTAGGTTTCACAATCGACTCACAGCTAAGATGGTCAGACCATATTAATAATGTAGCAAATAGGCTAAGATCATATAATTATATGCTTAAAAAAATATGTTATAACGTATCAACTGAAGTATCTAAAATATTATATTTTGCATACATACAGTCAGTGTTAACGTATGGTATAGCTCTATGGGGAAATGCTACTAACTGTGCAAGAATTTTTAAATTACAAAAAATTGCTATACGTACGATCGCTAAGGTACCTGCGAGAACGTCGTGAAAAAATCTTTTTACACAACTGAATATTCCTACTGTAACAAGTTTGTATATTTTTAATTGTCTAATGTATGTTACAGAAAATATTGAGTCCTTTGTAACTAATTGTAAAATTCATGAATATAATACAAGGACGAAAATGAATTTAAGAATTAAACCTACCAAATTTGTTTTCACTGACAAGTCAATAAATATAATAGGTCCGAAAATGTACAACAAACTGCCATTGAAGTTAAGAGAAATGAATATAATTAATTTTAAAAATGCACTAAACAAAACATATTGAAGAAGCCATACTACAACGTTAATGAATTCATGAACATGAATTTAGATGAATTGTAATTATTTCTATGCCATTATGTAAATTCCTGTATTTGAATGTATTTCATGTTATGATGTTACCTGACGGAAGTTATGTAGTTGATTTGTACCTTTCTCTGAAATAAAATTTATACTTTATACTTTAAGATAAGGCCACCGAACTTGAAATACTGTTCAATTCAAAAATTGGAATCCGATGGAATTGTCACCGTGAATGATAAACTGCGTGATCTTCTACGGGCGGAATCAACAAAACGCAGAAATATATAACGTATATTACGGCCAGACTCCAGCGTTATATAGTTGGCATACGCCAGCGTCCGCTCAGCTCTCTGATCGGTCGCTAAAAACCTAAATGGGGAAAAATATGAATTCCGTAACCACTGTGAAGTGACTCCAGCGGCTATCAGCTGTCCAGGGCAAGGTAGAAGCCCGCCAGCCCAGTCTAGAGGTAGATGTGACTATGCAGGGTGGTCCTGTAATTACCAATACCTATGTGCGGCCTAAAATTTATACGGCGCCAGTCACCTCGCTTCTACTGCCCTAAATTCTGGAAGAAAAATAAAACCCCAGGGGAAGGAATAGAGTTCTCGTAATAGAAACACCAAAATTTTCAATAACAAAATTTATTAACAATAAAAATAACAAGATAAATTTAACGAAATTATTCACAATGCAAGGTGTTCATAAGGAACTACCAAAATATCCTTTTACTAACAATTATCCAAAAATGTTAAACACTGGATCAGACTAACAGTCAGAATCCAAGTGAAACTCAAATTATTTAAACATACAATACAATTTAAATTAACTCTGCTATCTGTGGTATAAATACCCAGTAACGGGGAATTGGATTACTTTCGTTACAACTGCCCTAGGGCTGCGTGAACTTCTGCACGGGAATTATACTACAATGACTGTCTACGGTGAAGTGGTGACTGTATTCCGTGAGGTAATACAGTCGGAAAAAGGCCCGGAAGGATTTTAGAATCGGAAAGCAAGCGCTTATCAAAACCCCGATTGAAATTTTTACAAACTATCTCTCTCGCCTTAATACTAGTGAAATCTCAGTCAGTCTATTGGCAACGAAGTCGCGTTGATTCAAGAATCCATCGTTGCCAAGAGACTGACTCCATATATCCTCTATAAAAAACCTCTTAAAAACCCGTGGTACGCCAACAAAAAAATCTCCGCGAGATGCAAAAAAGATGACGCATCACCCCTACCCACTTGACTCAAAGGAAATGTAAATTAGAGAGAAAAAAAAAAAAAATATCGAGAACAAAAAAAAATTAATGAAGACTGGCCAAGGAAAAAAAAACAATGCTTGTGGCTGAGGTTCTACCCGATTGAAGTTAACGTTAGTACCCTCCCAATATTAATACAAACCCGATCCTTGATAACGTGAACAGCAAGTAACACGAATACTCGACCAGTAAGTATTCAAAGTAAGGAGTTTAACCCGTGTGTTGGAAAGCAAATTCACAACCTCCAGTTATCAAGGGAAAATACTTCACGGACAGACTGAATTTACATTACGCGGCAAAAATTTAATATGAGCGACTCGTGAACAAAAATTATTGTACCTCCAAAAATATTACGGTGGCGACACAACCCAACCGTACACGCAACAGCGTACTCAATAAATCCAAAACCATCTCAATAACTCAAAAATATCTCAAGATACAACAAAACATGAGAAACCTCAATGCATTTCAGCTAAATAATACAGCTCAAATAATAACACACACTTAATAATCATGGCCATAACTCATAAGGGTGTACCAGACGCAGCCCTACACTATTAACGTTAAGAATCACAAAAAAACATCCCCAAACGGGAATTCCAATACGTCAATAGGGCAGGATTGCTTCCGTTACAAAATCTCAAAACATTTCCAAAATATACTTAGCTGAAACACAGTAATTCTCGCAACACCCTGTAGCAACAGGCCTCAAATGATACAATAATTTTCGCGCTACATCTTCCACGGATCGCTCCAAAATCGGCTCTTCAACCCTTACATGTGGGGGGACAATAAATCTTCTCGGACGCAGGATAGTCCCTCGAGAACGAATACTCAATTTAGGCCCTCACATGCAGCCACTAGATTTACAAAATACAAAGAAATACCTTACATTAGAACTCTGAATTTATTCAAAACTGATCAGCGGGTAATACTGTATAAAAGAAACATACCTTGGTGTTTTAGTGGCTAAACATCGTAATTCAATTGCCATCTAGGGGTAGAAAACTCCTATTTCCGACGTAAGTCACGTTTTGGACCTCCAAAACATGATGTATCACGTGCCTTTTCCGCTTTAGCGAATCCACAGGTAACCAGTATACATTCTCAAATACTTTCACAAAAACTTGTGGATTAAAATTTGGCACGTGTTACTGAGTCTCAACCCCTTAGCGGAACCTCTATACTTGAATTACGACATTTGAAGAGGCAAAATGGCATATCACAACCCATTTTATATGCCCCTCTCCCCACTAACCGTCGGTGGACACCAGACTCACGTGGGCAGAACCACGTGACTCAGACAGTTATCAAAAATGACAATATTCTGCCTTATCGGCGTTTGTAAATTACGAATGTCAACATTGTATTTTTTACAAGTAGTAAGTATGTTCCTCATATACGTAATACACGCTAATAGTCTGTAATTTCCAGGTTCTAATGAAGTATTCATACTCCAAAATGCAAAAAAATTTGGTTATTTCCATATGTCAATATGACATAACCTAAAAGTTTTTGACAGAATAAGAGAATTCAGATGTTAATTTATATTTCTGTAGCAAGAACGGCTACTTTTAAGTAGATTGTCAGGACGCTAGTCAGTTGGTTTCGCAAAAATACACAATTCTGTATCCTTTAATGAGAATAGCATAAGTTTTTGTACGTAAGTTAGGTTAGCGATAAGGTAGTTTTATAAGCAGTGTTGTCAGCTAGAATAGACCGTAACAGATTACAAACGGAGTAATATCCTATCAAAAGACCTAGACGACGCCGCAAAGAAATTAAGATCTAACGACAATATTGTGATCAGAAAAGCAGACAAAGCGAATGTGTTTGTGATATTGGATAGACAGGAATACAAACAAAAACTGGATTCAATTCTGAAAGATAGCCAGAAATTCAAGAAAACATCTAGAGACACGACAGCTGAGTTAAAAACAGCAGTGAACCGCCTCATCGCCGCGGCCAATAAGCAAGTGAAATCCCAAGTGTTAACAACCATCACTGGAGAATTCTCCCCAGGATATATCTACGGCAATGTGAAGATACATAAACGTGATAACCCTTTGCGTCCCATCATATCACAAATCCCAACACCAACATACAAGACTGCTAAAGAAATAAATAAAATAATCACGCCTTATCTACAAACTCGGTACCTACTATCTTCAACCGATCAGTTCTTAGACATTTTAAAGTGCACTGAAGCCAATGGTTTTTTTGTCTCTCTGGATGTGGAATCACTATTTGCCAATGTTCCTGTTGAAGAAACGATCAATATCATATGCAAGACAGTCTACTCGCATCCGACGATCCCCCCGCCGGCATTTTTACAACAATTACTGGAAAAACTACTTAGAGCCTGCACGACAGAGGCCCCGTTTAAACATATAGACGGAGCTCTATACCATCAAATTGACGGAGTAGCAATGGGTTCACCCCTCGGAGTCACCTTCGCTAACTTCTACATGAGCCACATTGAGAACAAAGTGTTGGACGATATGGAAAAGAAACCTAACCTATACTGTAGGTACGTTGACGACTGTTTTATGGTAGTAAACAACAGAGAAGAAACTGAAGCTCTACGCCGACATTTCGAAGAGTGTTCTGTGCTTAAGTTTACAATAGAAGAAAACAACAATAGAGCTATAAACTTCTTGGACGTTCACGTGGACTACAATTCAGGCAGCTATGAAACATCTGTGCTCACTAAACCCACAAACAGTGGATGTTACATAAACGCGTTTAGTGAATGTCCAGAACGGTACAAAAATGGCACCATCACAGCCCTCATTCACCGTACATATAAGATATCATCGAATTGGGAAAACTTTCAGTCAGCTACAGAGCAGCTTAAGCAAACTCTAATTAACAACGGATACAACAACGCAACCTTCGACTGTTTACTGAAAAGGTACCTAGATAGACGAATGGAAACACAGAACGGAAATACGCAGTCCACCACGCACATACTATATTATAAAAACTAGTTTTCCAGCGCATACAGAACCGATGAGAGGACGTTACAAGAAATTGTACGGAGTAATGTGAAATGTAAAAACAGCGAAGAAAAACTCCAGCTGCGTATATATTATAAGAGCTTAAAAACCGCACAACTAATTTTGAAAAATAATCTAAACCCCAAGAAAACTGCCCTGAAGGAGATCAACGTAATCTACCAATTTTCATGCAAACACGAAAACTGTGAGCCACGTAAGGTAGCCTACGTTGGATTAACCACAACAACCCTGTCAAGACGACTCACGATGCATCTACAAACCGGAGCCATCCCAAAACATTTCTTACTCGAACATGGCATGCATTTAACCCGACAAGAATTAGTTAATCAAACAACTATACTGAAGAAATCCCCAGATTACCATGGGCTACAAATTCTAGAGGCACTCATCATTAAGAAAAACCAGCCAAAAATAAACCGTCAATCCACAGGATTAGCCCGGACCCTCTACCTGCATGGCAACCATTTATGATTTTCTCCAATTACCTCATTTACTCATTTCCTGTTACAAATTGTGTATATAAATAACATTGTAAATTGTTTTTATTTAGTTTAGCTTGATAATGATTGTAAGAACAATCGAAACGTTTCAATAATAAATAAATATGTCTCAAAATATAGGCTTTTTTATTAATCACCTTAGTGATCCCCAAAAAAGGACAATACGAAAATTGGAAAAAGTGTCAAAAAAGTTAATAGACGCGGAATATAGGGTAGTGTTCAATCAGTGTTGCATACAAGTGAAGCTGCTTCCTATATATATATATATATATATATATATATATATATATTTAAGGATTCTTTAATATCTCTTAGGATCAATAAGATATCGACATGCTTTTTGCTTACAAAGATTACCCATACAAATACCGAATCACCAATTTCAGGATTTTGTCCTAATCAACCCCTTAAGGGGTGGATCTGCAATCGGGGTGAATTATATCCCGTCGTAATTGCTGTGTTCGTTTAGTCGCAACATTACTTTTTAGCACATAGGTGTCTTTTTAAAATATCTCGAAATGGGTTTGACAGTTTTTTAAAATTCCATCCCTAAGGGTTGAAAAGGGGTGAATTGTGATTTCAAGGATTCCTTAATATCTTTTAGGATCAATTAGATATCGACTTACTGTTTGCTTGCAAAGATTATCCATACAATTACCGAAAAACTTATTTCAGGAATTTTTCATTCCGTCTATTTCCTGTGTTCGTTTAGTTGCAACATTACTTTTTAGCACATACGAGTATTTTTAAAATATCTCGAAAAGGTTTTGGTAGTTTTTTAAAATTTCACCCCTGTAGGGTGAAAAGGGGTGAATTATGATTTCAAGTATTCCTTAATATCTCTTACCACCAATAAGATATCGACTTAGTTTTTGCTTATAAAGATTACCCATACAAATACCGAAATACTTATTTCAGGATTTTGTCCTAATCAACCCCTAAAGGGGTGAATCTACGGTTGCCGCGAATACATCCCGTTGTATTTCCTGTGTTTGTTGAGTTATAAAATTACTTTTTGGCACATATGTGTCTTATAAAAATAGTAAATTCTTCTGTAAAATATCTCGAAATGGTATTGACAATTTTTTAAAATTATATCCCTTAAGGGTGAAAAGGGGTGAAATGTGAATTCAGGCATTCCTTAATATCTCTTAGGACCAATGAGGTATCGACTTGATTTTTGCTTACAAAGATTACCCATACAAATGCAAAATTTTTCAGGATTTTGTCCTAATCAACCCCTAAAGGGTTGAATCTACTATTGGGGCGAATTATACATCCCGTTGTATTTCCTGTCTTCGTTTAGTTGCAACACAACTTTTTGGCACATAGGTGTCTTTTTAAAATTCTCGAAATGGGTTTGACAGTTTTTTAAAATTTCACCCCTAAGGGTTGAAAAGGGGTGAATTGTGATTTCAAGGATTCCTCAATATCTCTTAGGACCAATAAGATATCGACTTACTGTTTGCTTGCAAAGATTATCCATACAATTACCGAAAAACTTATTTCAGGAATTTGTCCTAATCAACCCCTAAAGGGGTGGATCTACAATCGGGGTGAGTTATACATTCCGTCGTATTTCCTGTGTTCGTTTAGTTGCAACATTACTTTTTAGCACATAGGTGTCTTTTTAAAATATCTCGAAATGGTTTTGATAGTTTTTTAAAATTTCACCCCATAAGGGTGAAAAGGGGTGAATTGTGATTTCCAGGATTCCTTAAATCTCTTAGGGCCAATAAGATATTGACTCGCTTTTTGCTTACTAAGATTACCCATACAAATACCGAAAAACTTATTTTATGATTTTGTCCTAATCAACCCCTAAAGGAGTGGATCTACAATCAGGGTGAGTTATACATCCCGTCGTATTTCCTGTGTTCGTTTAGTTGCAACATTACTTTTTGGCAGATAGGTGTCTTTTTAAAATATCTCGAAATGGTTTTGACAGTTTTTTAAAATTTCACCCCTAAAGGGTGAAAATGGGTGAATTGTGATTTCAAGGATTCCTTAATAGCTCTTAAGACCAAGATATCGACTTGCTTTTTGCTTTCAAAGACTACCCATGCAAATTCCGAAAAACTTATTTCAGAATTTTATCTTAATCAATCCCCTAAAGGGGTGAACCCACAATTGGGGTGAATTATACATTCCGTCGTATTTTCTGTGTTTGTCGAGTTTTAACATTCATTTTTGGCACATAGGTGTCTTTATAAGATATATCGAAATAGTTTAGACAGTTTTTTTAAATTTCATCCCTAAAGGATGAAATGGGGTGAATTATTATTTCAAGGATTCCTAAATATCTCCTAGGATCAATAAGATATCGACTTGGTTTTTGTTTACAAAGACTACCCATGCAAATGTCGAAAAACCTATTTCAGGATTTTATCCTAATCAGCCCTTAAAGGGGTGATTCTACAATTCGGCTGAACTATACATCCCGTCGTATTTCCTGTGTATGTTTAGTTGCAACATTTCTTTATGGCACATAGGTGTCTTTTTAAAATATTTTGAAATGGTTTTGACAGTTTTTTTTAAATTTCACCCCTCAAAGGTGTAATTTCAAGGATTCCTTAATATCTCTTAGGATCAATAAGATATCGACTTAGGTTTTGCTTACAATGATTACCCATGCAAATATCGAAAAAAATATTTCAAGATTTTATCCTAATCAATCCGTAAAGGTCGTCCTAATTATCCCGTCGTATTTTATGTGTTTGTTGAGTTATAACATTCCTTTTTGGCAAATAGGTGTCTTTTCAAAATATCTCGAAATGGTTTTGACAGTTTTTTAAAATGCACCCTTAATGGGGTTAATGGATATTTTTATTCGATAGAACGTTCCTTTGACATAGATATATGAAATTCGCAAAGTTGATTCCTTCCATGACGTAAGTACCCACTAAGAAGAGATTCTTCGAAAGTCGATTTCTCAGGGGCTAAAAAATTTAAACATACATACAATAACATACAATAATTAAAAAAAAATATATGATTTCTGCCCAATCCACTCCAAACGGGATGAATTATAGTACCCGTAGTTTTTCCTATTTGTTGAGTTATAACATTCATTTTTGGCATATACGTGCTTTTTTTAAAACACATTTTTCAAAATCTTTCGCAGCATCAAAATACCAGTTTCATCCCTAAAGGGGTAAACTGGTATTTTGCATTCGATAGAAAATCTAATGGATTTTCTATCTAAGACATGAAATTCGGAGCTTACATTCCCTCCATGACGTAAGAGACCAATAAGAAGAGATTTTTCTAAATTCCATTTTTAAGTGGTGAAATGAGGTGAAATTTGATTTAGGGATGCCTCAATATCTATTAGGCTCAATGAGATATCGACTTGGTTTTTACTTACAAATGATACCTATACAAATGTTTAAAACAGAAATTCAGGTGTTTGCCCTAATCAACCCCTAAATGGATGAATATGCATTCGGGGTGAATTATAAAAATATTTGTATTTCCTGAGTTATCATACTTCATTTTGGTATATAGGTTTCTATTTAGAAAGCGTTTGACAGTTTTTTTAAATTACATCCCGGAGTAAATTTGTATTTTTTATTCGATAGAGCGTCCCTTGACAAAGAGATATGAAATTCGGGAGAAACCCTTCGTATCTCCTGTGCTCCATGAGACCATCAATATACCGTAGCGAAGCACGGGTGTTCAGCTAATATATATATATATATATATATATATGTGTATATATATATGTAGCGGTTATCAAGTAGCTTCAATAAAGTTTGAAGTTACTTGGTTACCAAAAAATATATGAATTATGATTTTGATATTTTTGTAAAAACTATAAAAAACAAGAGTAAATCAAACAAGAGTAAATCACCCCCCTAATCACAATCATAAACTTGAAATAAAAACATATTACATTTCCCAATCTATATATAGTAAGACTTGCTATTTTCAAGACTTACTATTGGTGACCCCGACGTGATCATGCAACAAGATAATGTAGAGGAACATTTTGTGCAAGAAACAAACTCAGCTAAGTTGAGGTTACCTCCGTTCTGGGCTGATGTTGAGCTTTGGTTTGCACAAATTGAAGCAATGTTTTCTAATGCGAGAGTTTTTTCCCAAAAATCTAAATTTAATTATGTAATATCAAGCTTGAGTGCAGATATAGCTAATGAAGTAAGGGACTTAATTGTGACACCCCCACAACAATTTGATGTTTTAAAGTCAGAATTAATTCAGCGGTTATCAATTTCTGAAAGGAAAAAAATTAATCAACTGTTAAGTAAGGAAAATTTTGACGACGGTAAACCATCAAAATTATTGAGAAATATGAAGCAATTATTGGGTAGTAAAGTAATGGATGAATCTATATTAAAAGAAATATTTCTTCAGCGTCTTCCTATCCAAATTCAGACAATTTTAGCCGCATCTCAAGAAGAAAATTTGGAAAATTTAGCTAAAATTGCTGATGACATAATGGATGTGACATGATATGTGACAGATAATACAGTTGCAGCTATCTCGACCAGTTCTCAACATGAAATTGATGAAGTAAAAGAAGATATGAAAATAATTAAAGATAAATTGGATAATTTGTTGGCAAAAGATAAAGTTAAGAGATCATATTTTGGTTCAAGAGATTACAAATCTCATTTGAATAGACATTCACGTTCACCTTCACCACGTAAATTATGTTGGTATCATTATAATTTTCGTGAGAAAGCTCTGAAATGTTCACCTCCTTGTACTTGGCAGGGAAACTCCATACCCCGACATTAATGGTGACTAATGTCAGAGGGACTTTTGAACGTCACCAACATGACCTTTTTTATGTTACAGACAGAAATTCAAATCCAAAATTTTTAGTTGATACTGGCGCTGAGGTTAGCATTGTTAAACCGCGTTTGGTTGATCTTAATAACAAAGATGTGTATACACGGTTACAAGCTGTCAATAACAGTTTCATTAATACTTACGGTAAGCGTTCTTTGATATTAAACTTGGGTCATCGTAAGAACTATACTTGGCGTTTTATTGTTGCTAAAACTAATCATTGTATTATTGGAGCAGATTTTTTGCGATATTTCAATTTAGTTGTACACATCAAAAGTAAACAAATAGTTCCTTTATCTGAAATTGACACATTAAGTTCTAGTATGTTACCGTATGTAAACACTTTAAATACAATAGATTATAAAGCAATTGTTACAAAGTATCTTGAACTTTTACAACCAATGTTCGCGAATCACGTGATTAATAGTAATATTAAACACTATATCCTTACAACCGGTCCCCCAGTTTATGACGACCCCGCAGGTTGGCTCCTGATCGGTTAGAAGTAGCTAAAAAGGAATTTGATAAGCTTTTGAAGATGGGTGTTGTTAGACCTTCGTCTAGTCCTTCGGCATCACCGTTACACATGGTACCTAAAAAACAGGGAGAATGGCGAGCTTGTGGTGACTATAGATTGCTTAATAATGTTACAATACCAGACAGGTACCCAATTCCACATATTCAGGATTTTACGGCTAACCTTGAAATATTTGAATATTTTCTAAAATTAATTTAGTTAAGGCCTATCATCAAATTCTTTTAGATGACCCCGCAGGGGAAGTTCATAATGGCCATAACACCTGGCCATTTGTCGAGCTTTCGGGCCTGATGATCCCGCGTACCCTCAATCACGCAAGGGAAGTTCATAATGGTCGCATCACCTGACCATATAGAGCTTTTGGGCCTGATGATCCCACGTACCCTGAATCACATATTATTTGGGAGGAGACAGTTCAGAGAAGCCGATTGTAGGAATAGGCTTATCTGTTGTCTCTTTGATCTCCCACTTAAATTCCTACCCACGTGTTTGCCGTGCGTGGAGACCCGTAACGCCGAAGAAGAGGGTCCTGGTCGGTTGAGGGAGACTGCTGCCCGCGGACAGTACGATCCCAACACGCCTTCTTTGGCCTCGGATTCGGTAAAACGGGAGGCTGAGTCTGGTCAGCTCAGTCAATCGGCTGGTGTCACGGTTCATGAATAGAGTGGCTCCACTACTGGATCGTGGATGCCGGGGTAATGCCGTGCCACTAGACAAGTATTCGGGAGTCTGTGGAAGCGGCTGCAGCTCGCAAGGTTCCGGAGTTGGCTACTACTGGTTCTCGAGCGGGTCGAGCAGCCCGTGACTACTTCCCCGGATGCTATATCATCCTGACATGCCTGGCGCAATGAGCCGGTTTGCGGCCAACGTCCACGTCGTAGCAGTTCGTGTTGCACTTCCCCTCCAGGTGACGATTTGTTCTATCTACCTTCCCCCTGGTGTTCGAACTGACATCCGAGATGTCGTGAACATCATCGATCAACTCCCACCACCCTTCATACTACTAGGCGATTTTAACGCCTACAATGTGTTTTGGGGATCGGTGCGGAACGATCGACGGGGACGCCACCTGGAAAATATGTTGAACGAATTGAATTTGAGCTTTCTAAGCGACGGCAGACCCACGCACTTTTGTGCAGCAACGGGTACATTTAGTGCTATAGATCTTAGCGTTGTTTCAGGAGCCATCGCTCCGTTGTTCAAATGGGATGTGCATCACGACCTATGCGGTAGTGATCACTTTCCAATCCTCTTAAAGCCTCTGTTTAATACTGTTCCCGAATCCCACTGGCCACAGTGGGTTCTTCGGAAAGCAGATTGGACCAAGTTTGCGGAATCATTCTCTCATGAGGATATTCCGAGCTTGACCGTAGACGAAGAGGTGAATCATTTCACGGACTCCATCACAAGCGCGGCTAAAAACAGCATATCGCTGTCATCCACTCAGCCCCGTAGAGTTCCCGTTCCCTGGTGGAACGAGGAATGCGACTTGGCGCTACGTGAAAGGAGACGCCTCTTCAATACATTCCGTCGTTGTCCAACAGAGGAAAACATGATAGCTTTCCAACGAGCGAAAGCTCGTGCTAAGAGGATTGTGAAAGAAAGCAAGCGCGAATCATGGCGCAAATACGTGTCCACCGCTACAGTTGCCACTTCAGTGGCCAAAGTTTGGGAGAAGGTCCGGAAAATATCCGGTCTAAATACAGCTATAGCCATTGCTGGTCTATCGGTAAATGGTAACGTAGTTATCTCAGCGGTTGAAATTGCTAACACTTTGGCATCTAATTTTGCGTTCAATTCTAGCTCTGAACATTATTCACCCGAGTTTTTAACTCGTAAAGCAGGCCTCGAATCTATACCTCTAAATTTATTTTCTAGGAATGACAAGGTATACAACCTGCTTTTCTCTCGTGAAGAGCTAGATAGCGCGATGTCAAAGTGTAAGGACAGCTCTCCTGGTCCAGATGCGATACATTATCGTATGATCCGAAATCTTCCGGAATCATCTAAGTCTAGGCTTTTGAATGTCTATAATAGGATATGGACTGAGGGCAAGTGCCCGACCAAGTGGAAGGAATCTCATATAATTCCTGTCCCCAAAGTCGGGAAAGATAAACACTTGCCCTCTAGCTATAGACCAATATCACTGACCAGTTGTCTCTGCAAGCTCATTGAGCGAATGATCAGCAAGCGTCTGATTTGGTTTTTAGAATCAAACGACTTGCTGGCCAACACACAGTGCGGCTTTCGCCGTCACCGCTCAACAGCAGATTATCTGGTCAGACTAAAGACACCCATCAGGAATGCTTTCGTTGAAAACAAACACCTGGTAGCTGTGTTTTTCGATATTGAGAAAGCCTATGACACTGTATTCTCTGGTATTCTCCGTACTCTGCATTCCTGGGGTCTCCGGGGACGCTTGATGTTCTTTATAAAAGACTTCATGTCGAACCGGCGCTTCAGGGTGCGGATCGGAAATACCCTGTCACAAATGTTCGCGCTGGACAATGGGGTCCCACAGGGCTACATACTGAGCGTTACGCTATTTTTAATTGCCATTAACGGTGCAGCTTCATGTATTCGATTACCTGTACAGAGTTCGATATTTGTCGACGACATTGGTATCTTTGTCGCCGGACAAAAGACTAGTACAATCGAACGTCAGCTTCAGCTGACTATCAATCGTCTCGATACATGGGCAACCGAAAATGGCTTTAAATTCTCGACCAGCAAAACTGTATGTGTCCATTTTAGTAGGAAAAGAGGTGTACATCCCAATCCTACACTCACACTAAATGGAACACAGTTACCATTTGCCGATACTGCCAGATTTCTGGGTCTCGTGTTCGATAGTCGTCTAACTTGGCGGGCACATTTTTTGTCCGTCAAGAAAAAATGCCAAAAGTCGCTCAATTTGTTAAGGGTCCTCAGTCACAAAACATGGGGTGCAGACCGCACTGTCATGTTGCGTTTATATCGTTCTCTAGTGCGCTCTAAGCTGGACTATGGATGTCTAGCTTATGGGTCAGCTAAACACCAAGAGATAAGAATTCTTGACACTGTACATCACACTGGGGTTAGATTGGCCACAGGTGCATTTCGCACCAGCCCAATACTAAGCCTGCTGTGTGAAGCAGGCGAACCGTCACTGTACAATCGTCGTAAAATTCTATCCTTGCGGTATATGGCTGCACTCAGTGCCAAGCCAGATCATCCCGCGTATGACCCTATTCTACAAAATAGGCATACAGAGATTTATGACAGAAAACCAAGAGCCAATAGGCCTTTTGGTCTGAGGACTTTCGACATTTTGGGCGATATTGATTTTAATATGCTTGAAATGGCAAGTTTCGTTTTGTGTGCTGTCCACCATGGACGCTACCGCGTCCACTTGTGAACCCCACATTAACTAGGTTTGATAAAGATACTACGTTGCCTATCGAATACCAACATGAGTTACAAAGAACACTGGTCCCTTGGTTCGAGGATACTGTAATTTTTACTGACGGATCAAAATCCGGAACCAGGGTTGGGTGTGCGTTCGTTGTTTTGAATCCACGCCAACAGTTTCAGTACCGTCTGCACCCCATAACGAGTGTGTACACTGCTGAGCTGTACGCTATTTTCAAAGCCCTGTGTTTTGTTTCGTCAGAGCAAAGTCGGTCAAGTGTTATCTTGACGGACTCGTTGAGCGCTCTGAACAGTATCCAAGATCCAGATCCAGTGCATCCTCTTGTACTAAAGATCCGGTTGCTACTCTACAATCTGAATGCTCAGAGTGTGAGGGTAGAGCTGTTTTGGATACCGGGACATGTTGGTATTAAAGGCAACGAAGCGGCAGATGCAGCTGCAAAAGCCGCCTCTTACAGACCTATGATTGATGTGAGTTTCGTTTTTCCAGATGACGCAAAGAGTCATCTGAAACATCTGGTTTTAGATATGTGGCAACATGAGTGGAGCCGCACACAGAACGTTAAGTTACGACAGATTAAGGGAGACGTTAAACCATGGGGTTCTTCCTGCAGGATTAAACGCAGGGAGGAAACCGCCATCACACGCCTCCGTATAGGTCACTGTTGGTGGACCCATGGACACCTCCTTCGAGGAGAAGAGTCCCCTATCTGTGAGACGTGTAACACAGATTTGTGTGTGTTACACTTTTTAACTGAGTGTTTACAGTTCGAGGATGTCAGGGAGAGGTTAGGCCTGTGTTATGACCTGTCAGTTGCTTTAGGTGACGACAGGGTTCTCATGGACAGGCTGATACTCTTCCTGAGAGAATCGAACTTACTGTTTTATGTGTGAAGTCTTGCACCTTATTTTAATGTGTTTCTAGTTATTGACTGTGATATTCGATGGTAATTGGCCCCTTTACAGCCTCTTGCCATCACCCTGAGTCTGTTCAAATTTTCGAACAGACTTTTTATATTATTTATTTGTGTTTGTCAGTGCAAGATTTCTTTTATTGAGTATGCGTATTTTTAATGATTTTATCTATTTATTTATTGTCTAATATATTGTTTTTAATATATAGTCTAGTCATTTAAATGGGCTGCGTTAGGCGCAAATATCCTTTGTTGCTGTGCGCCAAAAATTTTTAACTAACTAACTAACCTTTAGATGAAGATTCTATTCATAAAACAGCTATTACTACACCTTTTGGTCTTTTTGAATATGTCAAAATGCCATTTGGTTTGCGAAATGCCGCGCAAACATTTCAACGTCTTATGAATGATATTATTAGAGGTTTACCATTTAGTTTTGCTTACATAGATGACATATTGGTTGCAAGTAGTAATGAGCAAGAGCATATCAGACATCTTCATATTTTGTTTGAACGTTTGCAAAATTACAATATTTTAATTAATCTTGATAAATGTATTTTTGGAGTTAAAAATTTGACTTTCCTAGGACATGACGTCTCCAAAGATGGGATATCTCCGTCAGCGGAGAGAGTTAGTATTATTAAAAATTTGCCATTACCCACAGCTACAAAGAATCTCCAAAAAATTTTAGGAATGATCAATTTTTATCATAGGTTTATTCCTAATTGTAGTTCTTTGCTTCAGCCTTTATATTCTTTATTAACAACGAGTCAATCCGATGTAGTTCAATGGCAGAAGCAAGAATTAAAGGTTTTTCAGGTCGTTAAAGATTTATTAGCTAAGAAAATATTGCTTATCCATCCACGTACTAACGCAGAAACAAGAATTACTGTAGATGCTTCGAATATTGGCATAGGAAGTTGTTTGCAACAATTTATTAATGGCTCCTGGTGCCCGCTAGCATTTTTCTCTACAAAACTATCACAAACCGAATGTCGTTACAGCACATTTGGTCGAGAACTTTTAGCTATTTATGAGTCTATTAAACATTTTCGTTATTTCTTGGAAGGGCGACAATTTTTTGTTCTGACGGATCACAAACCATTAATTTTTGCTATAAATAGTAGATCTGAAAAATATTCACCCCGTGAGATGCGTCATTTAGATTTTATTGTGCAGTTTACTTCGGATGTTCGTCATATAGAAGGAAAGAATAATTTTACAGCAGATATGCTTTCTCTAATTCAAATAAATTCAACTCATTTAAAAGAAGATAAATATTTATGTTTTAAGAAAATGGCTGCTGAACAGTTAAAGGATTCGGAACTTAAACAATTGCTTTCAAATAATAATGATACGTCATTAGTTTTCAAATCAATTAAAATTAATAAAGATGTCTACTTGATTTGTGACATTTCCACTTCTATACCGCGACCATATGTTCCGAATAATTTTCGAAGACAAGTTTTTGATTCCATTCATTCGCTATCTCATCCAGGTGTTAGAGGTACTAAAGATTTAATAAGAAAACGTTTTGTTTGGTTTAACATGAATACAGATATTGCAAAATGGTGTAAAAATTGCATAAATTGTCAAAAATCTAAGATAACTCGACATACTTTGTCACAGATCGAAGGTATACCACTACCTGATAAGAGATTTGACTGCATTCATATAGATATAATTAAAGTTAACACTTGTGGACCATTTTCCAATATTTTAACCTGCATAGATCGTTTTACAAGATGGCCGGAAGCATTTCCTCTATCTGTCGCCAGTCAGTCTGAGTACGTGACTGAGACAATATCTTTTTTCCGTGACGTCACAAATCTTGCAAGTGCGACCTAAAGTTTTACGACTGGTTTTCCCTCGCTCTGAAATTTGAACCAATCAGAGCGCAGGATCCGAGATAAGCCGTCACCAAACCCGGCTAATGAGAGAGCCGCTTGGAGTAGGGGTAGAACACCGAACTTTGTATAAAAACTCCCGACAACGAGAGAAATGGGACGAGTCTGAGTCTGTTCGCCGTTGAGTAAGCATCGGTGCTACAGTATTATTGACAGGTGCTGTACTTTACTGACTACTCGTGCTATTTGGGTGAGTATAGAGTGATTACGTGCTGTCTGGATCGCGATTAACGGTTATCTTCGCGTAAGAGAAGCCGCAACAATCGGTTTCAGACTGTTAGCAGTTGAAACTGCAACGATTGGATAGGGCTCCCGTTCAGCGCTCTCTGCTAGCGAACCGGGAATGGGCCCCGGTGGTCGCGGTGGCGACACCGGGAAGCCTACCGAGGAACCCCCGACCTTAGGTACAGGCGCTCGACAGTGGTCGAGCCGTACCGCCGGTTCGGGGCCCACGGATAGGAGAATTGTCATTTCTTCTGATGTCATGTTAAATGTCATCAGGTCTCCTCGCACTCCTGAAGTTCCTGCGGGAGCTTCGGAGAAGGCGAAAGCACCATTGTTAAGGCCGCGGCCTCCCTGACAGCCACCGAGCACTCACCATCACCGAGTGGCTCCGGCTCCAGGTCCAGTGCCGCTCAGAGTTCTGATGGTAACATTTCAAATGCCATCAGATCTCCTAAAAAATCCAGGGCTTCAAAGAAAGCCATGGAGAAGTCGCACGGTGCTCGTGCTTGCACCACCGTGGAGGTCTCGGCTAGTCCTGCGACCCCAGACACCCAACCCTCGTCGGGTGCCTCCGGCTCCAGGTCTAGCCCTCGTAAAGCATCACGTACTGATGTTAACTCAGTATGTGAGGCCATCAAGTCTCCTTCAGTTAAGAAGGGGGCCAACGGACGTACCAGCACCGCTTCAACATCTTCTGCGGGTACCTCAGCCTCTGGACGACCTTCTTCAGGACGTTCCACGGGCCCCAGGTCCACCAGGTCGAGCGCTTCCTCAATTTCAGGAAGTCGCTCCCCCACCGACCGATTTAACCGTCCTCAGGGAGGTCGGATGTCCTCTGCCTCCGACGTTTTCTATAGTGAAGCGTCAGAAGTCACTTCCTCCTGCGCGGAGGAGAGTGACATGGAGATCCAGGTGGATACTCCCAGTAAACGCCAACGCTCTGACTCGTCAACGGTCTCGGGCGGTTCCGTGTCGTCCTTGAAACGACCTAAACGGGCCTCCAAGACCCTGACGCCTCAGAGCACATCACCAACTCCGGTCCAGGTATCCAATGTCGCCAAACCGGACGATATGGAGGCTTCACCGGTGGCAAAGTCGCCCTTGCCGACTATGTCTGCTGCCAATCTAGCAAAGTGTCCACCAGTGACACTTACTAGTAAGCAGCATTACATGCTATTTAGGAGCCGGTGTGCCCAAGCTGGCATCACCATCCTAAGTGCGCGTAACCTACCATCCGGCATTGTTCTGCAACCAGCGTGTGTTGCAGACTACCGCAAGGCCACCAAGTTGCTTGGTGACATGCGGGCCGACAAGTCACTACATGACGTTGAATACAACGTCATTCCACTCAGGTCCGAACAACCTCTGCGGGTTGTTATTCGCGGATTGCCTGTAGAGATTGCTCTACAGGACATCAAATACGAGCTTAGTCAGCTTGGCTTTGAATCAGCCAAACTGACAAGGCTCTACAAAGGACCGATTGGAGCGCGCCGTACCCTGCCGTTGGTTATGGTTGAGTTAGCGAGGGGGAAAACCGCTATCTACAACCTGAAGTCTCTTCTTCACTTTAAGATCAGAGTGGAGAAGAAAAATCGCACTGACGAGATAAGACAGTGCTACAACTGCCAGGGTTTATATCACACGGCTAGTGGCTGCCATGCCAAGCCGCGTTGCAACTGGTGCAGTGGTGATCATTCATCACAAAAATGCACCAACAGGGACGAGCCGCCTTGCTGTGTCAATTGCAAGGCACGTGATTTGCCTGCAACACACACGGCTGGATCTCGCTCCTGTCCATCTAGAGTTTCAGCCAGACGACCTGTCTCGGCTAACAGGCCAGTGGCACGTACGGTGTACGTGCCGGCACCTCCTCCAGCGACCTCGACCTGGAACAAAAGACTACCATACGTGGCAGCTCAGCCTGTCCCAGTTGCCGTCAAACCACTGCCTGCTCGTGTCAAGCAGTCTTCGCCTGCTGTGACACCCGCCACACATGCAACATCGACCCCTGTTGTTTCGGCATCCGTGCCTGTTATTCCTGCCACAGGAACAGACGCGGATGGCTTCCAAAAACAGAGGAGGCGTAGAGGGAGGCGTCAGAGTAGCGCAGCTACTGCCTCTACCTCAGCTGTTCCTCCTGTTTCATTGTCCACAGTGACAGCCACCAAACAACAGGTACCTCAGGCTTCGCGACAGCCAGCCAAGACCTCACCACCTTCGGTGAGTATCGAGATATTACTATTAAATCATATATTTTATACAAAGCATACATTTTAATTACATAAACTTTTATGAACATTAACTGTCATCAAATATATAAAAATCAACTACAGCAACCTGTTACCTAGTAACAAGATATATCATTGTCCAATACTTATAAATATAGCATTGCAAGTAATATTTTTTAACACTCCCCCTCAATGCTATATTTCCCAATACCAAAAAGTTCAATGCATCGGCTATGTTTTAACTTGAAAAGAGATTTGGTTAAAACATCCGCTACCATTTGTTGCGTTGGTATGTAATTAATGTTTATTACTCCACGTTCATACACTTCCCTTGAAAAATGATATTGAATATCTATATGTTTTGAACGAGAGTGATAAACATTATCAATTTAATTGCACTTTGATTGTCTGTAAATATTTCAATTTTCTTGTCGGAACATAAATGAATCTCTTTTAAAAAATTTTTCAAGTAGATTGCCTCTTTTGCTGCTTGTGTAATGGCCATATACTCTGCTTCGGTGCTTGATAGGGCTACCGATCTTTGTTTCCGAGCTTGCCAAGTAACTGCTCCCCCTGCAAGTAGGAAAACATATCCAGAGTATGATTTTCTGTCGTTAATGTCATTACCCCAATCTGCGTCTGTATACCCCTTCAGCGACTCTCCATTTGCTTCAAATTTAAAAACCAGATTAGCAGTTCCATTTAAATAACGTAGGACTCTTTTTGCTGCAACCAGATGCTCCTGTCTAGGGTCACTATTAAACTGACTAAGTGCACTTACAGCATACGATATATCCGGTCTTGTACTTGTCGCCAAATACATTAGTGATCCAATAATTGACTGATATAGTGTTCTGTTAACACAATTCTTTTTATCATCAATGCTACCACGAACTAATTTTATACTAGGGTCCAAAGGCGTTGTAACAGGATTACTTTGCGACATTTTAAATTTGTTTAAAATGTCAAAAATATATTTATTCTGATTCATGGTAACGCTTCCATTTTTTGATTGTTTAATTGAAATACCTAGGCAATAATGAATAGGTCCATCATCTTTCATCTTAAAACATTCTGTTAATTCTTTTTTTACTTTACTAATAACTTCTTCATTACTTCCAGCCAGAATTAAGTCGTCAACATATACGGCAATTATAATAATTCCCATATTGCTTTGTCTTACATAGACACATTCATCTGTGAAACATCGTAGAAATTTCATTCCTTTTAATTTTGAATCTAATTTTCTGTTCCATTCCCGTCCTGATTGACGGAGACCGTAGAGGGATTTCTTATGGCGACAAACTTTTTGTTCTGAATTCTTGTTAACAAAATATTCGGGTTGTTCCATGTACATTTCTTCTGACAATTCTCCATTTAAATATGCTGTAGTAACATCCATCTGGTGTACTACTAATTTATATTCTGCTGCTAGTGCTAAAATTAATCGTACCGAACTCATGCGTACTACAGGAGCGTACGTTTCTATAAAATCTACACCTTCTTGCTGAGTGTATCCTTTAGCCACCAATCTCGCTTTATATTTTGATATTTTACCATTTTCACCATATTTTGTTTTTAGTACCCACTTGCATCCAATAATATTCTTGTCAGTTGGGGGGTCTACTAACTCCCACGTTCCATTTTCCAGAATTGAATCATATTCATTTTTCATTGCTTCTATCCAATTCTTACTGTTTTTACTAGACAGTGCTTCATTGACAGTTTCAGGATCAGGTTCATTTTCAATGTTTATTACGTTTATTTTTTCCATGTTATATTTCTTTTTAGGTCTTCCTTTTTCGCCAGTTCTGATTATGTGTGGTCTGCCTTTTCCTCTTTTCATTATCTGATCATTAATAGTTTCTTCAGAATTTTCATTTCCTGTCATATCTGTGTTTTCAATTTGTTCTATATTATCTTCTTCGTAGTTTCGTAATTTATTTCCATATTCTTCATTTACTTGATTTTTATTTTCTTGCATTTCATTTTCTAGATTTAAATTTGAAGTTCGCTCATTATTCTGCTCTTTTTCTATACTCTTAAAATTAAACCAAATAACGGAATTGTTATTTATTTCTTCTCGATCTTCTCGATTACTGTCATCACAATTTTCTGATACGTCTTTTTCAAAATTCTCACAGAATTTGACATCTCTAGAAATTATTACTCTATTTTTCTTTGTATCCCACAAACGGTAGGCTTTAGACTGTTGTGCATATCCCAGAAACTTACACTCGTAAGATCTTGGCTCGAATTTTCTTTTATTTGGATTTTTATTTAAGACGAACGCTTTACAACCAAACGTTTTAAAGAAACTTACATTCGGTTTTCTTTTATTCCAAACTTCAAAAGGTGTTTTGTCTTTTATTATTTTGGTTGGACACCTATTTCTTATAAATGCTGCAGTTAAAACTGCTTCAGCCCAAAATTTAGATGACATATTCGCGTGTAATAGCATACATCTTGCACTTTCTACTAAAGTTCTGTTTGCTCGTTCTGCCACGCCATTTTGCTGAGGCGTGTAAGGTGCAGTCAGCTGGTGTTTTATACCATTTTCTACCAAAAATTGTTTAAAAATACGACTGCAGTATTCTCCTCCATTGTCAGTTCTCAGAACTTTTATTTTCTGACCTGTTTCATTTTCAGCAAACCTTTTGAATTGTTTAAATGCATCTAATACGTAATTTTTCTGTTTTAGAAAATATACATCTATTTTTCTAGATTTGTCATCAATAAATGTGACAAAATATCTTGAATCACCATGCGAAGTTATCTCCATTGGACCACAAATGTCACTATGTATTATTTCCAATAAATTACTACTTCTTGACTCTGATTCTTTTGGAAATTTTGTTGCAGCTTGTTTTCCTTTCAAACACGTGTCGCAATTTACGTCTATATCTTTGTTAATAAATTTTAACCCATTAACGATGTTGGACATTTTTAAATACTTTAATGACTTGAAGTTTAAATGCCCAAATCGTTCGTGCCATCTGATCAAACTGCTGTCATTATTTGTTATCAAATTGATATTTTCTATTCTTCCATTTAATGTGTACAGGTCATTTTTCTTAATTGCTCTTAATATAATTTCTCCATTCTTTGAAGTAACTTGGGCATACTTTCCATAAAATTTTACTATATAACCTTTCTCTGCTATTTTTGGGATCGAAAGTAAATTTCCACGAATTTTCGGGACATATAGTACATCTTCCAATGTAATACGTTGTATTTCATTTCTAACCTTGAACGACATTTTTATCCTTCCTATTCCTTCTATACATGCTTTATCTTCAGTTGCCAATTTCACATAGTTGTCTTTTACTTCCGTAAACTGTGTAAAAAATGTCTTGTCATTGCATATGTGTGACGTCGCTCCGCTGTCCATACACCAAGTTCCACTGTTCAAACTATTTTTGATTGTACAGAAAGTTGACTCGTATGTTACTGTCATGGATTTGTCATTTCCATAATTTCTATCATTTTTATAATTTGTTAAGTTGGACTTTTTCTTTCTACACTGGTGTGCCAAATGACCTCTCAAGCCACAATTAAAACAGGTTATTTGCTTTCTTTGTGTAAATTTCTTGCCTTTTGTAACTAAAGCATTTGTTCTACCTGTACCTTCTTCTACTCTTTCTCTGTGTTCAGATTCCTCTAATATTTTTATTTTTAAATTATCCAAACTTGGGAGAGAATCACGTGTCTCTACAGCTATTCTAAAATTTTCGAAACTTTCCGGAAGACTACATAGAAATAAAATACTTGTTAGCTCTTCTGGAATAACCATGTCTAATTCATTGATTTTGTCGAAGGTTTCAAAAAATTCTTCAACATGTTTTCGTAAACGGCTCAAATCGTCACATTTCATCTTAACCAATTTTTTAATCAGTGCCACTTTTCTGCTAGGCGCTTTTGGTTGATGAATTTCTTTTAATTTATTCCAGACATCTGCTGAAGACTTACAATACTTGATATGAAGAAGCTGGGAAGGCTCTAAGGACAATATAATGCATGCCTTCGCCTTTCTGTCAGACAAGTCCCATCTAGCTTGTTCAGGAGCTTCTGCAGGCTGTATACTGGTTCCAATTACATGATCCCAGTAATCATTTTGAATTAAAAAACTTTCCATTAAAATTTTCCAACTATCATAATTTGACCCATCAAGTTTTTCAATATTAAAATTATTATTCATCTCGGATTTTTAATTTTTTTTTTTTAAACTAATTCTTTACAGCGTAATGCCTGGGCCCATAACCTATCGAGATATTACTATTAAATCATATATTTTATACAAAGCATACATTTTAATTACATAAACTTTTATGAACATTAACTGTCATCAAATATATAAAAATCAACTACAGCAACCTGTTACCTAGTAACAAGATATATCATTGTCCAATACTTATAAATATAGCATTGCAAGTAATATTTTTAACAGTGAGACCAGCAGCTCGCCCTCGCAAATCTACACCGTCGGCGGCGCCTGTGCCGCCTTCTTCGCCTTCTTCTTGTGCTGCGCCAGCAGACGCGCTCAAGATGTTGCAGGAGTTGCTCACGCAAGCAGCCGCTTTGCTGAGCAACGCCGCGTTGATTATAAATCAACTTTCCCTTCAGCCTGCCTTCTGGTCTCCCATTATTGTACCCCACAATGGCAGACACCAGAACTAGAGCGCGCCCTGCTTGCCTAACCATCTGTGCTTGGAACGCGGATGGTATTCGCTCTAAACGGGACGAGTTAGAGCTATTCGCTAGTGATCACAACGTTGATGTGATACTAGTTTGCGAGTCATTCCTGAAGCCTGCGATGAATGTGAATCTTCGCAATTATTGCTGCTACAGGAATGACCGACTAACGGCCCGGTGTGGAGGTACTGTCATCTATGTCAGATGCAGTATTGACCATCATCAGGCCTATGATCCCCCTCTAAGCCAGATGGAGGCAACAACGATTGAGCTTACTACAAGCTTCGGACCTGTGTTTCTGACGGCGGCGTATAAACCGCCTCAGAACCGACTTCTTGTCGAGGACTTGGAGAAGTTGCTCGATCGCCGAGGTCCGGTCATTATCGGCGGCGATCTCAACTCCAAACACCCTCAGTGGAACAGCCGTGTTCATAACACGAACGGACGTACGTTGCGGCGCTTTGCAGACCGCACGGGTGTGATTGTTACGGCTCCTAAGGATCCTACTCACTACCCGCGTGTGCCAACTCACAAGCCGGACGTGATTGATGTTTTTATTCTTAAAAACATCTATCACCCCTGTGATGTTTACACACTTTCCGAACTGAGTTCAAACCACAATCCTGTGATCTTGGACTTGAATGGACCGTCAAATCACATTGCAGAGATAACTCTCTCCAAAGTGCACTGGCCTACTTTCTCCAGACTGGTGGAAGAACGATCTGATTTGAACATTAAGATCGCTACTCCTGAACAGCTGGACTCGGCAGTTGAACGGTTTACCGTCATGCTGAGCGAAGCAGGGAAGGAAGCCACCGTCAAGAAGACCATTCGTCCTCAGGCCAAGCGTCTACCTGGACGTATCCTTTCGCTCATTCTGGATCGGAACCGCGTTCGCCGCAGCTGGCAGCGTAATCGCGATCCGGTGGACAAATCCAGAATGAACCGGCTGGACCGTTTAGTTCGCTTGGCTATGGCTGAACACCGCAACGATGAATGGTCTCGTGTTCTCGAGCAGCTGTCACCCGACGACCGCTCCCTCTGGAAAATGACCAGGGCTTTGGGTAGGAAGCGTGGTAGGATTCCTCCCATTATCACACCGACAGGGGTGGTGTACGATCGCCAGAGCAAGGCTGAGGCATTTGCCGACAGCTTGCAGGCACAGTGCAGCCCCAACGAGGATATTGTTGAACCTGATTTTGTTCGAGAAGTGGGAGAGAAACTTCAATCGCTAGCCGATGAAGATTTCAATCCCGATAATCACGACTTCTGCACTCCTGGAGAAGTCGCAGCGATTATCAAACGTCTGAAAATCAGGAAAGCTCCCGGTCCGGATGGTATTTCTCACAAGATGATTAAGAACCTGGGTAGGAAGGCACTACTCTATCTTACACTGCTTTTTAATTCATCTCTGAAATTCAGCCACTTCCCAAGTCCTTGGAAAAAAGCGGACGTAATTCTGTTTCCTAAAGCACAGAGCGATCGCTCTCTCGCTAAGAATTATCGTCCAATTTCTTTGTTGTCTTGTCTTGGCAAGATACTTGAGAAGCTTATTCTAAGCAGGCTTCAGTTCCATGCTGACTCGAACAGTTTGATACCTGACGAGCAACATGGCTTCCGACAAGGACATTCTACTGTCCATCAACTCATGCGCGTCACTGAGTTTGTCACTGACGGTTTCAACAGAAACTTTTCTACCGGTGCAGTCTTTGTGGATATTTCTAAGGCCTTTGATCGCGTTTGGCACGCAGGTCTTGTCTACAAACTGCACTGTTTAGATTTTCCACCTGCTCTCATCAGGATGATCGCCTCGTATCTGACCAACAGGGTACTGAGAATCAAGATAGATGAAATTCGCTCATCGTGGAGACCGGTTGAAGCCGGTGTGCCACAAGGCTCTCTGTTGTCGCCATTGTTGTACGCTCTGTACACCAATGACATGCCGACATCGGAAGGAACAATTAAGTGCCAGTACGCTGATGACACAGCGTACTTAACTCGCTCGTGGGACCCAGCTCTATTCTCTCAACGACTCCAGCACGCCTGCTCGAGTCTTGAGAATTGGTGCAAACGCTGGCGTGTCGCGGTGAATGGGGCCAAATCTAAGGCAATGCTCTTCACTAAAAAGTCTAGACTTCCGTCGGGTGTGGTTAGACTGTTCGGTGAAGATATTCCCTGGTGTAAAAAGGTCAAATATCTTGGGCTCATTTATGATCCCAAATTGGTCTGGAAGGAGCATATTAATGACTCTATTACCAGAGCGCGGAAGTCACTAGGCATGCTCTTTTCTCTCACTAATAGAAAAAGCAGTCTAAGTATTTCTAATAAGACCAGGATCTACACTTCTGTGATCCGACCTATACTGACGTATGCTTCTTGTGTTTGGGCTTACTCCAGTACCGCTAACATCAAGCGGTTACAGGTGTTCCAAAACAAGTACTTACGTCGGGCCTCTGGCGCTGCCTGGTTTGTGCGCAACGTCGACATCAGGAACGATTTGGGCGTGCCGAGTGTGGAAGACTTTATTCGCGCTAGCGCGGAGAAGTTCTTCCAGATCGCTCAAGTGCACCCCAATCCTACTATAGCATCGTCCGTCGACTACGTTCCGGCCGATGTATGGAAACATCGCAGACCGCAATGTTTCCTGACAGACTGTTAATAAACGTCTTTCATCTTGGATTCGCTCTGCTGTGATTATATCATTCTTATGATAGGTCACGGTTGAACAGTATCTTGACCTACAGGAAAGGTCTATCTTTATTCCAACTTGTTAAGTTGGAATACTCAAGACACGAGTTGAGGGCTTACAGCCCGGTACTCTTCCACAGGATTAGACTAGAGACTAGAGAAATGGGACAGTATCCAGCAAGCAGTCTAGCAGAGTACAACTTACTACATACAAGCGAATTATCAAGTGAGGTAAAGAAGCGAAACCGGCAGTGCCGTATATACAAAAGAATTTATGCACTTGTGCATCTTTACTGTTATTTTTGTGTCATATATTTCTTTGTTTTATTTGCACTAACTTTCACAAGTAACGCTGACACCTTTAGCGGGGCTTGTGATTGTTACCTGTATTGGTTTCATACGTATACACAGCGCGCTGACCGCCTTCGGCGTGTCTGTGTCCCGTCCGCTGATGGTTTAGCGGACCTCGTCGATACGTATCCACGTTCTCTTCTCACCTTTGCCGCTTCACGCTATATTTTACATCTTCGCTTCACGTCAACGCCCGTTTTTATCACGTCTTCAACCGTCTCATCTCTTCGCTTCACGTCAACGTCCGTTATCGCCACGTTGCTTCACGTCCACGCCCGTCGCCGTCAAGACACGTCTACGTCCGTAGCCGTCTTGTCCGTCGCCGTCACGTCCGTACCTCAGCTACGAACGCACGGCCGCCGTCGCACTAAGAAGCCAACGTCATCGCCGATTCACGACGTCGCCCGTCCTGTAGCGCCGCTACAGACCGCAACGACCCGGACATCACCACCGCAGGAGCCCAGCATGTACACGGCAGTTCAGCCGTCCGCACTGGCTCCCAAGAAGAGACTGGCACTGAATCGCGCCGTCGTCACGCCGCTGCGTGGAATTACCGGCGTAACCTACGGGCTTGTGAAGTCTCTAGGCCGTACCACGACCTCAAGAAGTCTGTGAGGAAGGCCCTCTACGAGGCAGGCGACCCCAGGATTCGCTGCTTCCCACCGCCTACACCGTCACCGCTCAAGGCAACAGCTCGCCCGCTCAGGCTGCTGTCTCCCTTGACGGTCACCCATCCAACGAAGAAGAACAGAAAACTACGGCGCCGCCTATTCGAGCTGTTCGGCTCTTCATCGCTGCCTTAAACATAGTGTCGAGCGACACTCTCGAGCGACGAACGCCGACCAACGTATAGACCCGTCTTTTTCCTTCTCTCTCTTCCTTTCCTCTTTATTGTTATTTCTTAATTATTATTCATTATCATTGTTGTTGTTATCATTTCCATATATTTATATCTTGTTAATAAAAACCATAAATCCAAACTGTCCGACTATTATTTTTCAAACCCTGGCGAATCAAGTTTTACCTTTCAGGGCATCTAGAACGGACGTGCATAGTTCAGACTCACCGCAACGCTAGCCGCAGCCGGTAGTAGTGGCTTCTCACCCAGGGTTCGACCCCCTGGCTGAGTCCGTCCCGCAACATATCTAATACTAGTTCTGAATGTGTAGTTCAAACTCTTGTTGAAGGTTGGATATCTCGTTTCGGCGTTCCATCAACTATAACTACGGATAGAGGAAATTAATTTAATTCTCGTCTTTTTCAACTTTTAATGCAAATGATAGGGAGTACCTCCATTCGAACCACAGCTTATCACCCTTCGTCTAATGGGATTGTAGTAAGATTCCACAGACAGCTCAAAGCTTCGCTAAAAGCTCAAAATAGTCTCAATATGTGGCTAACGAATCTACCATTGGTGCTTTTAAGTATTAGAACTACCTTAAAAAGTGATGTAGAATGTAGTCCTGCAGAATTAGTTTATGGTACAACATTAAAATTACCTGGTCAATTCTTTACCACGCAAAATTTTTCTGAAATATGTGATTTAAATTTACCAGAATATTTACGTAAGTTAAAAACTTGCATGAATAACATTCATGCAATACCGCATAGATTTTCGAGTAGAAAAGCTTTCGTTCTGCGTGATATTTACACTTGTAAGTTCGTTTTTGTTAGAAATGATAAAATTAAGAAACCATTAGAGAGACCTTACGATGGCCCATTTAAGGTTATAGAACGCCATAAAAAATATTTTAAGGTGCAATTATCTGATACAATCGACACTGTTTCGATTGATCGTTTAAAACCGGCTTATGTAGACGAAAATTACATGATAACCTCAGCGTTTGTCTCAACACGAGCAAAATTTAAGCGTGTTACATTTTCTTCTCATATTGAGTTCATAGAATAATTTAGGAGGGGGAGTACCTGTAGCGGTTATCAAGTAGCTTCAATGAAGTTTGAAGTTACTTGGTTACCAAAAAATATATGAATTATGATTTTGATATTTTTGTAAAAACTATAAACTTGAAAGTAAACATATTACATTTCCCAATCTATGTAAGTAAGACTTGCTATTTGCAAGACTTACATATATATTCTTTATTCCCTAGGCCTTGCGGCGTTCAGGGTATTGACCATTACAAAAAAATAAAACAATCAATCCAAAAATAAATAACAATACCATTCAATACAATATACATTTTACAATATTTTTTTTCCTCTTTTCTTTCTTCTTGCTCCAATGTCCCTCTCTTCTTTTTCCCTCTCCGGATTCGGTTTCCCTCTCCGATCTCCTTCCTTTTTGCTTCCAGTTCTCTCGCCTACCTTTCATTTATTTTATTTTATTCTCTTCCCTTCCAACCATTTCTTCACCCCTCCTCCTTTCTCCCTTCCTTCCTCCCGATTTCTAGGTAACCTCACCCCCTTCCATCCTTCCATTTCTCCCCGTCTGCTTCCCACCGGGTTTCTTCCTTCTTTCCTTTACCCCTTCCTGTTATCCTTCCCCAATCTACATCCTTCTTGCCACTAATTCCCTCGCCCACCTCTCTCCCTTCCATCTTCGGGCAACAGGTCTAATGTGCTCCCCGACCATACTGTCATCTCTCTACACCTCTTCGCGGTGCTCTATATCTTCTTCCTCCTTCCCGCCCACCCTGCATATCTTATCCTCCTGTTTCCTCCAATATCTATTTCCTCTCTCTTCATTCCCGCACCTTAGCCTCGCAATCCTCCTAACTCTCCCTCCTGACCTTCCTCTTTCTCCCTTCAAGTAGCTTGGTACCCCTATAATTCTGACCTCCTTATATCTCCCTGCGCTCCTTGAGTTGTCTATTCTGACTGTCCTTTCTTGCTCCCCCACTTCCTTATCTCTCCTCCACAACTCCTCAATCACACTTATACCGTCTTTTCTTCTCCTTTTCACCTCTGTCGCATCCACTCCGCATCTCCAGTAATACTACTTTCTCATCTCCCCCCATGCGTACCATCTTCCTTTCTATTCCTCTCTGACTCTTTCCTCCCAGCATTCCCTCATTATTTTTTTGTCTGTTTCTATTCTAACTTTCTCCTCGTACATAACCGCCCTCCTTCCTGTACTTACTTTCATCTTATCCCTTTTCAGTTCCTCTCTTACAATATACCCTGGTGTTGTTCTATCTACCCCTAAGATCCATCTCAAATACCTCTCCTGTACTCGTGCTACCTTCTCCCATTCCTTCCATCCCCGAATTTCTACCCCATACAGCAGGATGTTTTTCACCACGGCGTCAAACAACCTCAATCTCCATCTAATATCGTCGCTAAACTTCCTCTCTGCTATACTCCACAGCTTCCCCATGACTATCCTTGCCTTCTTTACTCTTTCCCTTATTTGTAGTTCAGCCCCATTGTTCCTCGTTAGTACATAACCTAGATATTTTATACTCTTCACCTCTTCTATTTCTCTGCCACCCCATTCCCATTTTATCTTCTTTCTTCTTCCTCCTCCTTTACCGAATACCATTACCTTCGTCTTATCTCTGTATACTTCTAGTTTTTTCCTTTTGAAATATTTATCCGCCCTTTCAATCATTCTCTTAAGCTCCTGTTCCTCCTCTGCCATCAATACAATATCGTCCGCGTACCCCAATGTCCACAACTTCATCTTCCCTACTACCCCCCCCCACCATCTTGTCCCTTCGTCATATTCCCTTCTAGATCCGCTACATACAAGTTGAACAAGGTCAACCCCCTTATTCACCCAAAAACTTTCCGACTCTTCCTCGCCTACTCTCACCTTGCACCTCGTCCCGTTGTATATTTCCTTTATCCTCATTATCAACTTCTTTCCTATCCCCTCCCTTTCCATTACCTTCCATAGCCTGTCAAACGCCGCTTTCAAATCCACGAACGCCATATACGCTTTCCTTCTTTTTCTCTTTAACCTCTCCTCTACTATGTGATTCACAGCGAATATTCCGTCAATCGCCCCTCTTCCCTTCCTGAATCCAAACTGCGTTTCCTCCAGTAAATCTTTTTTTCCATCTCACCCACTAATCTTTCGTTCAGCACTTTCGCGTATACCTCGTACGCTGAACTCATCAAGGTCACACCTCTATAATTACATGCTAACTCCTTGTTTCCTCTCTTGTATATTGGTACAATCACCCCTTCCCACCAGTCCTCCGGGTATCCCTCTCCTTTCCATATCCCTCTTATTATTTCTACCAGTTTATTCTTCGCTTTCTCTCCTCCATTTATCCACGCCTCATTCCTTATCTTATCTGTCCTGGCTGCTTTCCCTTCCTTCATGTTCTTTATTATGCTCTCTATTTCTTCCTCTGACGGTCCCTCCCCCTCTTCTTCCCCTTCTCTCTTCCACCCCTTCTGATTCGTCCTATGTCCCTTCTTTACCCCTTCTATCCCCCACGCCTTCCTTCCTCCTTTTTTCGCTTCCCTCTTATATCTCCTTGAAGTGTTTCCTCCAGTTCTCCATGGAAATCTTATTAGTCCTGTCTCCTTGTTTCCCTCTCATCCTGTTTATATATTCCCAGGCTTGCTTTTCGTTCCTTATCTTTCCCACTTCTTTCTGCTCCTTTACCATATATCTTATCTTTTCCTCCTTACATGTTAGTTTATACTGCCCCAATTTTTCTCTATACCCTTCCTCCGTCTCCTCCCCCTTAGTCTTTTTGGCCCAGGCCTTCTGTGCCTCTTTTTTCTTTTTCCTGCATCTCTCCCCACCATGGCTTTTTTCCCATCCTTGTACTAAGCCCTCTCATTTTTTCCACCACCGCTTTCTCTATCCCTTCTCTCAATTCCCTCCATCCTCTCTCCACACCTGGTTCTGTCAATTCCATTTTCTCTATTGTTTCCTTGTATTTCTTTTTTCCTTCCTCCGACCAGTCTTGTACACTCGTTTTTTTTTCTTTCACCTATCTTTCTCTTTCACCTCTATTTCTCTTCCTCTCCTGATCTCCACTATGATCGGTTGGTGATCCGATTCTGTCCTTTGCTTAACCTCGAAACTTTTTACTCTTTCCCACCCCCTTTCATTCACCACCGCATAGTCAATCGTCGATTTTCTTTCCCCCTTATAGTACCCTTTTGTTTCCATTTAGTATACTCCAACCCCTTTCCTCCAGCCATTCCAGCATATTTTCCCCTTCCTTATTCCTCACCTTATCCATTGCCCCCTCTTGATTTCCACCCCATTCTCCTCCCAGCCCCTCCCCCTTGAGTCTCTCCTATCCTTGCGTTAAAATCCCCTCCCACTACCATCCAATCTCCTTCCTTCTCTTCTCCTAGAATTCCACCCAATTCCCTCAGTTTCAGTTTACTTCCTCCTCTGTTATACATTGTGTTTACTCGCCACCCCTCCTTCCCTATCTTCACCCTTCTCTCAACTATCTCCTCCGCTTTCTGTGCCTCTTCTTCATCCATACACAACTCACATCTTACACCCGTGATGATTCGCCTTTCCTTTCTTCTTTTCCTTCTTCGCCTCTTGACTTTTCCATACTGACCCTTTCGGTAATTTATCTTCCCATAATTCCCGTTCCTTATCCTCCATCCATGTCTCCGTCAACCCTATTATCTCAAATTCCTTCAAAAATTCCCAAAATTCTTCATCCTTTACTTTAATCCCTGCCACATTCCAGAAGATTGCATTAACTTCATTCTCGTCCTCCCTCCCATCCCTCCCCTTACCGCTATGCATCCCCTCTTCTACCTTTACCCTCTTGCCGAAAATCCCGCGTTTCCTCTACCTCACCCCTAAACTCGTTCCACCTCTTCCATCTCCCATCTATTTGTATCTTCATATATCCCAGCTTCGCTTGTCTGCCTGTTTCCTTTTCTACCCCATACCCCAAAGCTTTTTCTGTATCTCTATCTCTTTCTTTGTTAGATTGTCATCCACGTACAGATTCTTTCTCTCAACCTACTTTTCTGCCTCATCAAGTCTCTTTTATCTTCCCAATTTTTCAATTTTACTAACCACATTTTCCCATCTCCTCTTCCTATCTCCTGCATTCTCCCTACTTCCATTTCTTTCCCTGTTAGCTCCTTTATCATTCTTTTAATTCCTACCTCCCTATTCTCCATATTTTTCAACTCTGCCCCTCTGACTACTATTTTGTTTCTCCTCGCTTCCCTTTCTCGCCTTTCATGTCTTATCTCTACCTCTTCCATCCTTTTTTCCAATTGTTTTAATTCTTCACCCTCCTGTTCCCCCGACCTCGGCTTACTCTTCTTTTTTTCCATTATTTCTAGCCTTCTTCTTGTATCCTCCAATTCTAACTTCACGCCCTTGATCTCTTCCGCCTGCTCTGCCTGCCTCCTACCATATTCTTCACCCATCATCCTTATTTCTTCCTTTATCTCGTCTTTATCCTTTTCCATTCTCCCGAGGATCTCCTTCAACATTCCTTCAATATGGTTCTCCTTTATTTCCTCTTCTTCCCCCTCGCATTCTTTCTCTTCGCTGATAGCTCTATTCCCAACTTTCCTCTTCCTCGCCACTGGCGATCTATCTACCTCCCTTGACTTTCCAAACTCTTCCTTTTTCTCCTTCTCCATCCCTTTCCTCATCCAGTCCGTTAGTGATCCTATACTGTTCGCTCGTGATCGCGCCTGACTCTCGTCCATTTTCCTTACTTCGGAGTCTTGCAGGTTGTCTACTTCCCCGCTGCTAGCCTCCGGTGTGTTTCCTGCTCCGATATCAAAATCTAGAGTATGTCTTTTGGTCACTAGATGTCACCAAAGACTAAAACGTCTACTTGCTATTTCTGACACACTTAACCTCTAAATATTATACTTTATATTAGATAGAATAATAAAGGATACATTCAGCTTTCCTCCTGGATAACAATTCTCTACTTCCTCCACTGCTATTCGCGTCTTCCTATCGCCTCCTCTTTTTCTTTCACTTCACTAATCTTCCAAAATAATTTTTTTCTTCACAGCTGTATTGTCACTCAACTTTCATTCCTATCATATCATCAACTTGCTATCATCAAGATAATTTCTTATAATGGTTCAGTGAAAAATTAATTTCAAGAACTGGATGATACACGTCTACTTTGCTAAGCGGAAATTGACATAAATTAATATTCAAGTTAAACGAACTCAAAACCATATATAGTACTTTATTTAAATTATTTCTGCAACCATTAAACTGAAATAAATTGCAATAAGACAAAGTGTTCACTAGCTCTAAATGTATGTTAGGAGTTTTCTACCCCTAGATGGCAATTGAATTACGACGTTTAGCCACTAAAACACCGAGGTATGTTTCTTTTATACAGTATTACCCGCTAATCAGTTTTGAATAATTCAGTGTTCTAATGTAAGGTATTTCTCTGTATTTTGTAAATTTAGTGGCAGCCAGAAATATATAACGTATATTACGGCCAGACTCCAGCGTTATATAGTTGGCATACGCCAGCGTCCGCTCAGCTCTCTGATCGGCCGCTAAAAACCTAAATGGGGAAAAATATGAATTCCGTAACCACTGTGAAGTGACTCCAGTGGCTATCAGCTGTCCAGGGCAAGGTAGAAGGCCGCCAGCCCAGTCTAGAGGTAAATGTGACTATGCAGGGTGGTCCTGTAATTATCAATGTCGATGTGCGGCCTAAAATTTATACGGCGCCAGTCACTTCGCTTCTATTGCCCTAAATTCTGGAAGAAAAATAAAACCCCAGGGGAAGGAATAGAGTTCTCGTGATAGAAACACCAAAATTTTCAATAACTAAATTTATTAACAAAAAAAATCAGTAACTAACAAATAGCAATAACAAAATAAATAATATCCGCTAAACGAATATTCAATACGCAAAATCTTTAAACAAAATAAATTATTCACTAAATGAATACTCAATACGCAAAATCTATAAACAAAATAAATTATTCACTAAATGAATACTCGATACGCAAAATCTATAAACAAAATAAATTATTCACTAAATGAATACTCAATACGCAAAATCTATAACCAAAATATTAAGAATTACAAGATCAATGACCAGTTGAATATTCCCTTTTTAGTTCGGAGTACGACAGAGTTAATACACAAAAATAAATTATTTAATCTACGAGCAAAATATCTAAGTTAAATCCAAAATTTAGAAAACTAAGTACTCACAAATGGCCAAAGGAAATTAAACAACTGAATCTTTAACCGGTAATTAATTACAATTTAAATTGACAAACTGAATTACTTGTGATGCGGTATAAATACCCAGTAACATGTGATTGGATTACTTATGCTACAACTGCCCTAGGGCTGCGTGAACTTTTGCACAGGAATTATACTACAGTGATTAATTACGTTGAAAAATGGTAACGGTATTCCGGTTGGCAATACCGTTAGGAAAAATCCGGAAGAGTTTTAGAATCGGGAAGCCAGCGCTTATTCGAAACCCGATTTAAATTTTTACTACAATTCTCTCGCCTTAAAACTATTGAAATCCCAATCCGTCTATTGGCAACGAAGTCGCGTTGATTCAAGAATCCATCGTTGTCAAGAGACTGGCTCCATATATCCCCTTTTACTCTTAAAAACTCGTGATACGTCAACAAAAAAATCTCCGCGAGATGCCCAAAAAAAATTGACGAACCACCCTACCCACTGACTCAACGGAAATGATCAAAATTTTAAAAAATTATCGAGACAAAAAAAATTAAGGAAGACTGGTCAAAAAAAAAAAAAATAAAAAAAACGATGCTTGTGGCTGAGGTTCTGCCCGATTGAAGTTAACGTTAATTCCTCCCAATATACTACAAACCCGATCCTTGATAACGTGAACAGCAAGTAACACGAATACTTGACCAGTAAGTATTCAAAGTAAGGAGTAACCTGCGTGTTTGAAAGCTAATTCACAACCTCCAGTTATCAAGGAAAAATACTTTACGGACAGACTGAATTTACATTACGCGGCAAAAATTAAAAATGAGCGATTCGTGAGCCAAAAATTATTGTACCTCCAAACATAATTACGGTGGCGACACGCCCAACCGTACACGCAACAGCGTACTCAATAAATCCAAAAACATAACTCAATAACTCAAAAATATCTCAAGATACAACAAAACTTGAGAAACCTCAATGCATTTCAGCTAATAATACAGTACAAATAATAACACACACTTAATAATCATGGCCATAACTCATAAGGGTGTACCAGACGCAGCCCTACACTATTAACGTTAAGAATCACAAAAAAACATCCCCAAACGGGAATTCCAATACGTTAATAGGGCAGAGTCGCTTCTGTTACAAAATTTCAAACATTTCCAAAGTATACTCAGCTGAAACACAGGAATTCTCGCAACACCCTGTAGCAACAGGTCTCAATGATACAATAATTTTCACGCTACATCTTCCACGGATCGCTCCAAAATCGGCTCTTCAACCCTTACACGTGGGGGACAGTATAATCTCGAAAGCAGGATCCTCGCTCGAGAAAGAATACTCAATTTAGGCCCTTCCATGTTGCCACTAAATTTACAAAATACAGAGAAATACTTTACATTAGAACACTGGATTATTCAAAACTGATCAGCGGGTAATACTGTATAAAAGAAACATACCTCGGTGTTTTAGTGGCTAAACGTCGTAATTCAATTGCCATCTAGGGGTAGAAAACTCCTAATTCCGACGTAAGTCGCGTTTTGATCTCCAAAACCTGATGTACCACGTGCCGTTTCCGCTTAGCGAATCCACAGGTAAACAGCATTATCTTCTCAAATAATTTTCACAAAACTTGTGGAATAAAATTTGGCACGTGTTACTGAGTCTCCACCCCTTAGGGAACCTCTATACTTCTTGAATTACGACATTGAAGAGACAAAATGGCATTTAACATTCCATTATATATGCCCCCCCCTTCACCACTATAACTGTCTAAAAGACACTAGACTCATGTGGGCAAAACCACGTGACTCAGACTGTTATCAAAAATGACAACATTCTGACTTATCGACGTTAAAAATCACGAATGTCAACATTGTATTTTATTACAAGTTGTAAGTATGTTCCTTATATACGTAATACACGCTAATAGTCTGTAATTTCCAGGTTCTAATTAAGTATTCATACTCCAAAATGCAAAAGAATGTGATTATTCCCATGTGTCAAAATGACATAACCTAAAAGTTTTTGACAGAATACGAGAATTCAGATGTTAATTTATATTTCTGTAGCAAGAACGGCTACTTTTAAGTAGATTGTCAGGAGGCTAGTCAGTTGTTTCGCAAAAATACACAATACTGTATCCTTTAGTGAGAATAGCATAAGTTTTTGTACGTTAAGGTAGGTTACGTTAAGGTAGTTTTGTAAGCGGTGGTGTCAGCTAAAATAGGCCGTAACAACTCCCCCTTTGCTTAAAAAGAGACGCGGGTCTCTAAAGACCCCGTATCTTTATACTAAATTGCATTCGCTCAAAAAAAAAACTATCAATAAACTATTTACAATTCTATCCTACTTACATCCTAAATAGTGGAACACACGGAAATCCTAACTAATTAGGGGTGGCGTTCGCGAAGACGCGGTAATAGCCACGGGAGGCAAGGTAGTTGCTGCAGACAACGAAGACAAGGTGCTAATGTGCAAAACGCACAGACGGGTATTATCACCAACAGGCCATGGAGGTGATAATATTGCCAACAAGGCAAGGAGGACGAGTACGTTTGACGTCGCGCATACTGCGGATAAGCTCCAGCGAAAAACTAACGGCAGTCGGCGCCCTACAAAAAAAAGGTTGGATTCCACTATTTCCTAACTAACTTTGTACAACTTCTAACTAGCTAAATCTATGCAACGCACTCATAATCTTAACTAAACCATTCACGAAGGGAATCTATCTCACACAAAAAGAAAGCCTAACTGACACGCGTACCGACCTAACTGTCCTACGCTCACTTCTACGTACTTAACTTCAACTCAAAAATACAAAGCGTTATTCACAAACGCACTAATAACTGCAATTCTAACTTGCTATCTCAAATATCTCACCCAAAAATACGGGATTTCTCAAAACGACAACCAACTGACATGTCCGCTACGACAATTCCTACTTAACTCAAAAACAGTCTGACAAACGCATTAACAACAATGAATTTCTCTATATTCAACTTACTAGATCTGATTCGGTCCTGACCCGTATACTCTAGGTCACGTCCAAAATATTTCCTAACCAGGAATCAAATATTGTACAACAAAAATCGCGGAGCAAGTCTACTGTTCTTCTCCAATACTCTAAACCGTTGAGTGATTCTCCTGGATAAACCAGCTCGGTACATAATACCGTAAATATGAGGAAACTAATTTTCCGCTAAGCGAATCCCGTGTGAATCTCAATGGTTCGCCCTAAACTGGCTCACCAATACAAATGTCTCTACCAGACACTAAACCCATTTGACCACCGAGTCACTCGGCTTGTCACCAATATAATTCAACATAACCAATGTTGCAATTACAATTCTACCAACAATTGTTGCCATACAATGCAACACAAAATTTTTCACAGGGATATACATTAGAGTCCTCTCACTCAATGTTACTAACAACTCAGACACAGTAACTTACTCACTCTTACAACAACAAAAACTATTTAGCTCATCAACTGAGACTAACTCAAAATCTAAACAATGTGTACAATATGTCGTCCAAATACCGAACAGATCATAGCAACATAAACGACGAATAACATAGCGAAAGTAATCCAATCAACTTTTCAACCAAATAAATTAAATTTCATATTACGAGAACTCTTTAGGGTTGGGTTTAGGAACAAAAGGAATACAACCAATCAATATAAGACCCATATTTTCCTATTACACAAAAAAATCCAAACAGCTCCAAACTGAAATAAAAATATGGTCTTCTCAAAAACAGCCCCTCTCATCTCGGGCATCCAAATACGTGATTCCTTCTCAGCAAACGTTTCCTAAATCCACAAACCTCAAGTCAGAATATGTAACGTCCTTTTCGGCAAAGGCCCGAAATACATAACGTTCCTTAACAAATCGAGCCCCACATTGCTTAACAAATGTGAGCCCCACGTTGGTTTGGCCCCACGTTGGGCGCCAGAAATATATAACGTATATTACGGCCAGACTCCAGCGTTATATAGTTGGCATACGCCAGCGTCCGCTCAGCTCTCTGATCGGCCGCTAAAAACCTAAATGGGGAAAAATATGAATTCCGTAACCACTGTGAAGTGACTCCAGTGGCTATCAGCTGTCCAGGGCAAGGTAGAAGGCCGCCAGCCCAGTCTAGAGGTAAATGTGACTATGCAGGGTGGTCCTGTAATTATCAATGTCGATGTGCGGCCTAAAATTTATACGGCGCCAGTCACTTCGCTTCTATTGCCCTAAATTCTGGAAGAAAAATAAAACCCCAGGGGAAGGAATAGAGTTCTCGTGATAGAAACACCAAAATTTTCAATAACTAAATTTATTAACAAAAAAAATCAGTAACTAACAAATAGCAATAACAAAATAAATAATATCCGCTAAACGAATATTCAATACGCAAAATCTTTAAACAAAATAAATTATTCACTAAATGAATACTCAATACGCAAAATCTATAAACAAAATAAATTATTCACTAAATGAATACTCGATACGCAAAATCTATAAACAAAATAAATTATTCACTAAATGAATACTCAATACGCAAAATCTATAACCAAAATATTAAGAATTACAAGATCAATGACCAGTTGAATATTCCCTTTTTAGTTCGGAGTACGACAGAGTTAATACACAAAAATAAATTATTTAATCTACGAGCAAAATATCTAAGTTAAATCCAAAATTTAGAAAACTAAGTACTCACAAATGGCCAAAGAAAATTAAACAACTGAATCTTTAACCGGTAATTAATTACAATTTAAATTGACAAACTGAATTACTTGTGATGCGGTATAAATACCCAGTAACATGTGATTGGATTACTTATGCTACAACTGCCCTAGGGCTGCGTGAACTTTTGCACAGGAATTATACTACAGTGATTAATTACGTTGAAAAATGGTAACGGTATTCCGGTTGGCAATACCGTTAGGAAAAATCCGGAAGAGTTTTAGAATCGGGAAGCCAGCGCTTATTCGAAACCCGATTTAAATTTTTACTACAATTCTCTCGCCTTAAAACTATTGAAATCCCAATCCGTCTATTGGCAACGAAGTCGCGTTGATTCAAGAATCCATCGTTGTCAAGAGACTGGCTCCATATATCCCCTTTTACTCTTAAAAACTCGTGATACGTCAACAAAAAAATCTCCGCGAGATGCCCAAAAAAAATTGACGAACCACCCTACCCACTGACTCAACGGAAATGATCAAAATTTAAAAAAATTATCGAGACAAAAAAAATTAAGGAAGACTGGTCAAAAAAAAAAAAAATAAAAAAAACGATGCTTGTGGCTGAGGTTCTGCCCGATTGAAGTTAACGTTAATTCCTCCCAATATACTACAAACCCGATCCTTGATAACGTGAACAGCAAGTAACACGAATACTTGACCAGTAAGTATTCAAAGTAAGGAGTAACCTGCGTGTTTGAAAGCTAATTCACAACCTCCAGTTATCAAGGAAAAATACTTTACGGACAGACTGAATTTACATTACGCGGCAAAAATTAAAAATGAGCGATTCGTGAGCCAAAAATTATTGTACCTCCAAACATAATTACGGTGGCGACACGCCCAACCGTACACGCAACAGCGTACTCAATAAATCCAAAAACATAACTCAATAACTCAAAAATATCTCAAGATACAACAAAACTTGAGAAACCTCAATGCATTTCAGCTAATAATACAGTACAAATAATAACACACACTTAATAATCATGGCCATAACTCATAAGGGTGTACCAGACGCAGCCCTACACTATTAACGTTAAGAATCACAAAAAAACATCCCCAAACGGGAATTCCAATACGTTAATAGGGCAGAGTCGCTTCTGTTACAAAATTTCAAACATTTCCAAAGTATACTCAGCTGAAACACAGGAATTCTCGCAACACCCTGTAACAACAGGTCTCAATGATACAATAATTTTCACGCTACATCTTCCACGGATCGCTCCAAAATCGGCTCTTCAACCCTTACACGTGGGGGACAGTATAATCTCGAAAGCAGGATCCTCGCTCGAGAAAGAATACTCAATTTAGGCCCTTCCATGTTGCCACTAAATTTACAAAATACAGAGAAATACTTTACATTAGAACACTGGATTATTCAAAACTGATCAGCGGGTAATACTGTATAAAAGAAACATACCTCGGTGTTTTAGTGGCTAAACGTCGTAATTCAATTGCCATCTAGGGGTAGAAAACTCCTAATTCCGACGTAAGTCGCGTTTTGATCTCCAAAACCTGATGTACCACGTGCCGTTTCCGCTTAGCGAATCCACAGGTAAACAGCATTATCTTCTCAAATAATTTTCACAAAACTTGTGGAATAAAATTTGGCACGTGTTACTGAGTCTCCACCCCTTAGGGAACCTCTATACTTCTTGAATTACGACATTGAAGAGACAAAATGGCATTTAACATTCCATTATATATGCCCCCCCCTTCACCACTATAACTGTCTAAAAGACACTAGACTCATGTGGGCAAAACCACGTGACTCAGACTGTTATCAAAAATGACAACATTCTGACTTATCGACGTTAAAAATCACGAATGTCAACATTGTATTTTATTACAAGTTGTAAGTATGTTCCTTATATACGTAATACACGCTAATAGTCTGTAATTTCCAGGTTCTAATTAAGTATTCATACTCCAAAATGCAAAAGAATGTGATTATTCCCATGTGTCAAAATGACATAACCTAAAAGTTTTTGACAGAATACGAGAATTCAGATGTTAATTTATATTTCTGTAGCAAGAACGGCTACTTTTAAGTAGATTGTCAGGAGGCTAGTCAGTTGTTTCGCAAAAATACACAATACTGTATCCTTTAGTGAGAATAGCATAAGTTTTTGTACGTTAAGGTAGGTTACGTTAAGGTAGTTTTGTAAGCAGTGGTGTCAGCTAAAATAGGCCGTAACAATCTTGTCAGATATGTGGTAACAAAATAATTTTGTTGAGAGTTCCAGCTTAGATCCGGCAAATTATAGTCGCCAATAATAATACTCATCTCGCGAATATCTAGTTGTGAGTTCGGATATTTTATTGAAGTGACTACTATAAACACTTATATTTGATACAGGAGGGAAATATACACAACATAAATGAATTTTTGTATGATTTGATGTTATTTAAGTTACCCACAAGTCCTCAGCTGATAAATTCCATAATATTTGCAGTTTGCTATGAAATTTCTTGGACTCTAGTATTAACACTCCACCTCCTTGTGATTTTTTACTATCAACACGATCACGACCATATAAACAATATTTTTTTAAATCACAAATTTCACTATCCATTATAGAATTATTTAGCCACGTTTCTGTTAGAAATATTATGTCAAAATGACACGTAGATAGTTCATTGTATAGGTTAAGTAGTTTAGTTTTTATTCCTGGCACGTTTTGATAGTAGGTTCTTATTTCCAGATTGTGCATGTTAAGCAAATATTTAATTTATTTGTATATAAAAATGAAATAGTTCGAGTTAATTAATTTTTTTGTACATCACTTTCTGAGTATTTAATTGATATAGGCGATGTTTCATTGTTACGAGCAATTTTTGTTATCTTGCAATTTTTAACCCAAACAAATTTGATTTTTTTTTTTTTTTCAAGGGCGGCATCTTTGGTCTTTTTGAGCAGCAGTTTATTACTCGGGCTGAGATGATCGTCTACAAAGATTTTGCTTTTGTTGTTAAAATCTAATTTGTCCGCTGTTAGGTCTTTTAAATTTCTCGCACTAGCCAAGAACTTGTCCCTCTCGAGACGGGAGATAAACCGTACAATTACGTTTTTTAGTTTATTTGTGTTGACTTGGTACGAAGAAACACGATGAAGTGCATCAATTTCCTGCTTAACTATTGGGCAACCGATTTTTTCCCCAATATTTTCGACAATATCAATCAAATTTTCCTGCGAATGTTCGGGAATTCCCCCTATTTCTACATTATTGAATCGTGCTCTTTGTTCCAGGTCATAATTTTTTCTTTTTGGTAAGTGGACTTCACTGATAAGTAAGTCGTATGTTTTCATCTTGCATGACAGGGTATCGGAGGTTTTTTGAAAATCGTCAATCTTGTTAGAGAAAAAATGTATAGATTTGTCAAATTCCTGTAAATTAGACATTACCATTTCCATTTGTCCCTGCCAGTGGTGTTGCCATTTTTAAATTTGCAACAATTTTGCCATAACATCTGTTAAAGTTGGTTCATTACTACCATCAGGACTTCCATCAGGAATTGGAGACGCAGGCGGTTTAACATTTTTACATTCCTTACAAATCCATAGAAGATTTGAGGGTTGTTGCAGGGCATCCTTTTCCGAGTTAGACATTCCCGCGCTACTAAGATGATAAGTTTTGCTGCAGATACCGCTGCACTTGATACCTGGATGTGTTATCTGACTCACATTTTTCTTACACTTGTCGCACACTGAAGCCATATTGTTTTGAATTCGGTATAAATAGCTGACCGATTAATACGGAAACAAAAACAATGTACACGTCACAGCTCTAATCCCTCACTAAAAAGTTAGAAACGGCACAGCACTGGGTTACAGATATAATTTTTTAAATAAATAAATAATTGTTTATAATCACAAGGTAATTGTTGAATATTAGTAAGCTATTATTAATAACCGATTTTATGTGCAACTAGTCGTATAACATACTTCCATTAAATCATAAAATAAACTATCAAAATATTAATTTTAACGGATACCAATTTAACACGTGAACACCATGTAAAAAAAAAATGTTTTTTTTTTAAATTATATTATACCTAGTCCTGCCATAAATATTGATACAAGGTATTTAACTAAAAAAAATTAAACTATTGGTTTGATTTGAAAAATTTTTGCACAATTTATTACTGATATAATGAACTACAAACTACAAAAAAAAATATTGAAAATGGCCGCCATTCGCCTGAATACACTGCCGAAGTCTGTTAGGCCATTCATCGATCGCTGTACGGACGACATTCATAGGAAAATTGTCCACAGCTTCTACCAGTGCCTGCTTCAATGACTCCAGATTATGGTGACGTCTTGTACAAACCTTGCCCTCTAAAACTGACCACAATTTGTAGTCGAGTGGATTAAGGTCTGGGCTGGCTGATGGCCAATGGTCACTACTAATAAATTCGGGTACATGATTTTCAAGCCACTGTTGAGTAGTTTTAGCTTTATGTGCAGGTGCAGAGTCCTGTTGGAATATCCATGGTCTATTTTGGAACATAGTTTGGTTTAGGGGCTCCACTACATTTGTTAAAATGTCCCGCTGATAATTTCTCGCTGTTTTAACGCCCTTTTCACAAAAATGTAAAGAACTGACGCCGTCATAGGACACTCCCCACCAAACCATAACTGAGGCAAGATAATGACCTCGTTCGATCCTTGGCACCAGTTCGCGGGCTTCCTTGGATGACCGTGCATAAACTCTATCATTTTGCTTATTGAAAGTTTCCTCCACAGTAAAAATTTTTTCATCTGTAAAGAGGATTTCTTTGTAACGCTCTTTACCGTACAACGATAACAGGCGTCTTGATTTTTGTTTCCAATTTTCTTTTAATGCAACGGTAAGGCGTTGTCCTGTTTGTCGTTTGAAAGCCCAAGTCCCAAGTCTTGTTTGATAATACGACTCATGGTTCTCGGCCTAATATCCATTTCCCAAGCCATGATTTTTTGTTTTCGGACAGGTTTTCGGTTAATTCTTGACCTAACAGCGTTAATAACCTGTGGCGTACGAGCCAAGCGATGCCGGCCGGATCTTTTACGGTCACTTACTCCTCCCGTATCCAAAAACAACTTAACAGTACGATACACCAAAACACGCGTAATATTTAACGGTTTTAGTAACTCAAAAATACGAGCTCTTTCAATTTCGCACTTATGAAGTGCAATGACAGCAATACGGTTCTCTTTGTCTGTCCACTCCATCGTAACGGCTCAAACTAGACTGGAATGTTTTGGCGCGTTTTTAGTATACATGTCAACAGTCAGTAAGGCCAACATAACTGCTGCGTTCAGTTTGTACTTTTATCAATTACATTTATCATTTACACTTGTATCAATATTTATGGCAGGACTAGGTATACATATAGTATATTATATACATTATATACATATATTTATCAATAAAATGTTTTTTGACACATATCTGTCAAAGACTGTCATTTTTATGTATTTTTATCCAATGGATAACATTTATCAGTACCTATACGGTGTGAATAACTTATCCTGTAGATAACTTAGTTACTCTATAGATAAATAATTGGAAATACGCAAAAACTCGTTTATTCTCTTGATAACAACTTATCCCATTGATAGTCAATTTTATCTATGATTGGAAATACCGGGCCTTATTCAACAGATAAAGTGTCAGATAACGTTATCTATCAGATAGTTACCCAGAAGTTTATCTGAAGGTGGAAAGACCGGCCCTTAATAATTCTAATATTCGCTTCGAATTTGAACAATAAGATTATGATTGGTATAGTAGCATCTGCAGTATTACGCAACTTTAATATTACAAGAGTGGATATGAAGAACTTCCCACAAAAGATCAGTACCGTGTCGTTGATGTACCTGATGAAACTGATTACTCAGAACAGATGAAACTGAAAGAATACTCCGTGATTAAATTTCTAATTTTCAAATTTTTTATAACTTATTTTGTTGTTCGATTTGCGTATTTAAAATGTCACTACCCGTGATACTTCGCATACGCGCAGGTTTTAATATATTTCGTAAAGAAATAAAACACTTTTATTGAGACAATAATGCTGTAATTAATTAATGCAAAATTTAATAAAAATATTACAAAAAAACTTGGTTAAACTGTTTTACAAAATAATAACAACTACTTCATTTGTTTACATAGCACACTACTACTTGTCATCTGACATTTGTTATCTGTCATCTGACATTACAAAATATAAACTTATTTTATATTATTGCATCCAACAAATATAATTAGTCTCCAACATTTGTATTTACAACAATCATAATAAAATTAAATTAACGTAGAACAATTATTATTAATATCTACTATTTATTTTTCATTCCCCCAATTTTATTACATGCTTACGACATTATCAATTGCTAAAATATTATATAACGCATACATAAATTTAATTTTATTTATGACAATAACATAAAAACGGCTTGACAGCTGTCAGGTTACCTATTTATTTATTTATTTCCATAGAGAAACAAAACAAAATCTTTCTCAACGCCTATTTCAGTTACACATTCAGTGTTACCAATCTTGAGATTCAATATGTCAGTCTCTTTATTCGTCAGGTAACTATCTGATAGATAAATTTGAATTGAAAGACGGGATGACATTTATTCAACAGATAAAGTATCAGATAACTTTATCTATCAGATAGTTACCCAGAAATTTATCCGAAGGTGGAAAGACCGGTCCTAAATGGATTAGTCTTAGGTCCGTGATATCCACCTTTGGATAAAGTGTCCGATAAAAATATCTATCAGATAAATATTTTTTGGTGATATTCCAGGTAGTGAATATCACTATCTGGTGTCAGTTAAACTGCTCTACCTAACAGATAAGTTATCTGCTACATTTGGTACCTGATAAATGTTCTAACCTATTTTTGTAACATCTCCAATGTTTAATTATTCGTCATTAAAGTGAGTAAAAATCAATAATTTGTTTCCAAAAAATTTTCGGAAAAAATACTATTTTTATTGTTAGATAGATTTTGGTGAAATAGACGATTTACTTGAAATTCAAGAATTAGAAAACATGGAAATCATTAGACACAGAAAACAATACGAAATTCGAAATAGAATAGAAAATTTTGGCACATGGGATGATAATCAGTGTTATGAAAGACACCGAATGTCCAAAGTAACTATTTTATATGTATTATTGTTAGTAGAAAATGAAATAAAACACAGAACATAACAACAAGTAAACATAAATTTGTATCAGAAAGTATTTTATAGGAATTTTGCAATAACTCCTTTACAACAACTTCTAATAACAATTAGATTTTATGCAACTGTCTGTGTTCAAAATGTGGTAGGATATTTCGGTGGTATACATTGAACAACGGCAGGACAAATTATAAAACGTGTCACATCCCTTGCACAATTGAGACCTCAGTTTATATCCATGCCTGTAACTGTTGAAGAAAATGTTAATATTAAAGGAAAATTTTACAACATTGCTCAATTCCCAAGAGTAATAGATGCTATTGACTGCACACACATACGTATACAAAGTCCAGGTTAATTTATTAAGTAAATTTAGTAAAAAAAAATGTTTTTAAATGTTGCGTATGTAGGCGGTGACAACGCAGAAGTTTTCAGAAACAGAAAAGGATACTTCTCTATAAACATACAAGCAGTTTGTGATCCTAATTATAAAATCAGAGATATAGTTTGTTGATGGCCAAGATCATCACATGATAGCTACATTTTTAGAAATTCACAATTACGATTGCGATTTGAAAACGGAGTAATGGGCAACGACTTGCTTTAATAATAATAATAATAATAATAATAATAATAATAATAATAATAATAATAATAATAATAATATTTATTATGTATTAAATGTTTACATTTTTACAATCGTCAATCGGTAATCCTAGTACAAGGTGGGTAAAAAAGATGTGAGAGATGCATACTATAGTTTACTCAGTATACTGATCTTCATCTAAATCACTGAATTCATTATCTAGGTATTCTGCAGTGGAGTAAAACGCCTTAGATATTAAATATCTCTTTAAAACCCTTTTGAATCTTAAGGGGGGCAAAAGTTTGATGCTGGTCGGGAGAACATTGTAGAATTTTATAGCCAGGTAATTTAGGCTGTACCTTGACTTCTCTAACCTCGTAAAGTCAGGGCGTATTTCGTTCTTATTTCTCGTGTCGTGTCTATGGACAGAGCTTTGTAGAGAGAATCTGTCTTGGTGTTCATGTACGTACATGAGACATAAATGGATGTAAAGGGAAGGGAATGTTAATATACCCAATTCAATAAATTTGTATTTACAATCAGATCTGTATTTAACATTCCCTAGGACTCTAATGGCTCTACGCTGCAAGGAGAATATGCGTCCTGTGTGGGGAGAGTGGCCCCAGATTAATAGGGCATACGTTATCCGGGTTTGGAAGGAAGCAAAGAAAAATGATTTTTGGACCATCAAGGAAGCACACCATCTTAGGTTGTTTAGGCAATAGATCGACGAGCACAATTTTTTCGCAAGTGTGTTGATGTGTTGTTCCCAGGTTAACTTGCTGTCTATCTCAAGTCCTAAGAACGAGACCGAGATGGGGTTATTAACATCTTCTATGTTCCTGGTTGCGAACACCATGTGCTGAGTTTTTGTATTGTTCATAGTCAATCTATTAACTAGGAACCAGTTATGGAAATTGGATAGGGCTAAGTTTCTTTTGCCAAGGAGTGAAGCTATGTGTCTACTGGATTGAAGGACAGTTGTATCGTCAGCGAAGAGGATGGTATCCATATCGGCATTGACGTACGGCAAATCGTTCACGTATATTAGGAATAAAATGGGACCTAGGACAGATCCTTGTGGTACACCATGTTTATTTCCTAACACCTCAGATGAGCCATTATTAGTGTACACAAACTGTCTTCTTTCAGAAAGGTAGGACTGTATGAGTTTTGTACTTTCTGGGTCAAATTTATAAAATTTAAGTTTTTTAATTAAAATTTCGTGACTCACGCAGTCAAAGGCCTTACTAAGGTCCAGAAAGCTACCGGAGCAATAAAGTCTATCCTCAAAGCAATGCGTGACAGATTCCATCAAGGCCAATATCGCGTCGGTAGTTGACTTACCGGATCTGAAGCCAAATTGCTTAGAAGACAGAAAGTTAGATTTCTCGAAGTGACTGGTTAGTTGGTTTTTTAGCACTTTCTCAAATATTTTGGAGAAGCAGGGTAGAAGCGAAATAGGGCGAAAATTATTTAAATCATTATGGTTTCCTTTTTTATATATAGGTAGAACACGCGCTAATTTGAGAGCATCAGGAAATGTACAGGTTCGAATCGAAATATTAATTAATTTAGTGAGTGGTGTAATCAAGATATTTTTGATGGATTTGATTATATCCATATTAAGACCATAGGCGTCACGTGTTTTATTGTTGTGGAGGTTATCTATTATATCTCTGACTGTAATTTCGGAGATTTCATTGAAGGAGAAACAGGAAAAATTAGAGTCCGATTGCTTATTATTGGATAATAATTCAATGGGACATAAATTGTTTGGAGGCAAATTATTGATTAGGCTATTAGCAGCGTTGCAGAAAAACTCATTTATTTCATCCGCAGAACGAGGACAAAGTAAGGGGTTATTTGCTTTAAGATTATTGTTGATTACTTTCCATGTGGCCTGAGAGATGTTATTGGAGTTAGAAATATACTTACTATTTGCGTCGATTTTAGAGCTTTTTATTGCTTGCCTGTACATTGTCCTATAAGAGTTTCTTAGATTTTTACTATTTAGGGAAGGGTTAGTTTGGTAATGTGTATGTAGTAAGTTTAGGGTGTCTCTCATAGTTTCCAGTTTAGAGTTAAACCAGTTTATTGAAGGATTGGAGGATTTCTTTTTTAGAGGTCTGAGGACAAAGGACGAATTGAAATTTTCAACTACGACACTGAGAAATAAGTCAAAGTTACTGTTAACCCCTCCAGCAATGTCAGAAATAAAGTTCCATGATAATGAATTTAATGCCTCATAGAACGCTGTCTTTCCATTTTGTGTCAAAGGGCGGAACATGGTAGTATCATTCGGATTGGGGTTATTGTCATTAGATAAACAGGTTAATTTGAAGCTAATAGCGTCATGGTCAGAGAACGGGATTAAAATTTTGTTAGTGTTTACACTATCGTCATTAAAATTAATAAAAACATTGTCAAGGGTGTTTTTCCCTCTTGTTGGAAATGTAACTAATTTATGGAAATTAAGGGTACTAAAAAGGTCGCAAAGACGTAATGCATCATTATCGTCAGGTTTATTAAATTTAACGTTGAAATCGCCACCTACAATGATACGAAACTTGTGTTGTATGGTAGTCAGGATATTCTCCAGGACGTTCAGAGAGATATTCAAGTCGCTAGATGGTGATCTATAAATGTTGACAATTACAATGTTAAATTTAGTCAAAAGGAGGGCATTAACCTCGCAGTGTGATTTTATGGATTGCTTATTGATGAAATCTAAAGTTTTTACTCCACTCAGATAATTTTTATGTACTAGGGAAATAATACCCCCATGTTCTTTCTTGTTCCTAGCGAAAAATGAAATAGTATTATAGTTACTTAGATGAAATTCAGTACACTCATTTGCGTCAAGCCAGTGTTCTTGGATACAAATAATATTAAAATTATTGCCAATAGTGAGAGAGTCTAGATAATTAATTTTGTTTTTGATGGACTGAATGTTGAGAAACAGTACGCTCAAATCAAGATTTTGCCTAAAAAAATATCTGCGGATTTGATAGGCTCTCTTACTATTTGGTTGGCGTCAGGCTGGATAGTGTCAACAACCGAGGTACTATTAACGGCGGTGTTTACACAATGAATGATGTTAGAGCTAGTACCGCGATTATGGACACCGTTCACCGAGACACAATTAAAATTAGTATTGACAGGGGGAATGAAAGAAATAACTTTCAAAATTGCCTTTATTATAATTAATTTCCCCAGATTATTAATATGCAGACCGTGTTTGGTGAAGTATTTGGCCGAAAGGGAGCTTGTATCGATAATTTTTGCATGATTATTGAGGACTTCGCAAAGGTTTATATTATTTTCAAGTACTCGGCTATTGAACTCAGTCATATTTTTCCAAAAAGGAGTTAGAACTATTTCCAAATTGGTATGACTGAGTTTTTCTTTTATTTTATGCAGTAAGGATTTGGATAAGCGATCTTCCTTTGTAGCTGTGTTATTTGACCCACCGAATAGGATGACGTGGTCATTTAGGGTGAAGTTCTTCGATAAAGTTATGGCGCTCTCTGCTAATGCGTTGAATTTAGCGTTAGGTTTTGTGACGCATAGGGTATTGTACCTTTTGTCACTAGAACACTTGCTTAGTATGGAGCCACAGTTTTTACCTTGGCTGTCGGACACGAGCAGGATTTGCTTTTTATCAGAGACAGCAGACTTGAGTTTGTTAGTGAGACTGCTCTTGGTGAGGGGTCCTGGATTGGTACGGGGACTATGGGCATTGTGTAGACTGGTGATAGACGATGATACATGACTTGAGCTATTATAACTATTTGAGGTAGATGGAGAACGGCTCGGTTTAGAGATAGAGATCGCAGGCTTAAGTTGTTGGTTGTTGATTGCGATTTTCTTCTTTAGGTTACTGATAGAATCCTCTTGACTTTTAAGCTCAAACGTTTGCATCTCAGTGGTCCTGGTTAATTTGGATATTTGTTCAACATATGTTGGACAGGAAATACACGGGTTTACTTTTTTAGCTAGTTCAGTTTGTAGATTGGAGATAATAAGTTGTTGTTCTTCAATATTTTTGTAAAATGTTTCTTCTGATTCTAAAGCCAAGATTTCCAGTGACTTCGTGCCGCCTATCGTTCGATTCAGATGTAGAGTAGTATCGTACAGTTCATTTTCCAAATCCCTAATGCGTTCTTTTAATGTTAAAATTTCCGATTCAAAGTTAACGTCCACAAAATTGAAATCAAGTTTTAGTTTACCTTCATCGAAAATTTCAAGTAGCCGTACAATGAGTGATTTCCTGAGTCCGTCCGACTTTAAACCTTTGGTTCGCAGTACCTCGATAAGTTCTTCATTTTTCATATTAGCGTAAGATGTCATATTCGATATATTTGGGAGATAATTAATAATAAGTTCAAGGCAAAAGTAATTAGGTGAAACAGTACAGTTATTTAAATAATAAGAAAATAATAAAGATATAAAATACAATAATAAGACAGTATACTACAGGTGATCAGACAGTTTGTAAATAATATTATTGGAAGACTGAGAATCAACTATGATATAAATGTAAGTTAAGTTAAAAAGCAATATTATTTGTTTATACAGTATTGGAAAAACAGTTAGAACATTGAAATTATTTTAACCTGTTAAATTTATTGAAATTATTGAAATTCCAAATCTGTTAAATTTGACAGGTGGTTTATAACCTATAAATATATACTGCAAATTCACAGTTTTTAAGACAATACGCTATATAAACTATAGTATGCAAGATAATAAATATAAAATTAAACATAAAATATTAGTTATTAACTGGATTGATCAATTAATTGAATACAAAATTTATAAATTACAATTTTTAAAATGACTTGTTGAGTGCCACTGGTATGACCAACTCTGACAGGAGAAACAGCTGTTTTTGACATAGAGCGTATAGGTTAGATTTAATATATTTGTTTTATTATGGAATAAGAATATCCCCATTAACAGAATTATAGAGGTTCCGTAAAAGAAATGTTATGGAACACAATCTGCCGGAAAGGATGTTAACATGATGGTTCCATGTAAGCATTAAGAAGTCCAAATGTATACCAGAAATTTAACATTATCCGTGTTTTCAAAGTTATGTTTGCGCAAGGCAATCAACATTTTTTGAGTCTTTTCAAGGTTAAGGGATAGTTTATTGGTGTCAAACCAGTATTTATCATTTTCTAACAAAGTTTCGGTTATTGAAATGGTGTTGTTCAGACATGCAGATTTAGCAACAAAAGTTGTGTCGTCAGCATATAAGATACTCGTTTGATATATAAATGTTGGAAAATCGTTTATAAAAATGAGGAATAGTAAAGGTCCCAGGATGGAACCTTGAGGAACACCTGTATTCAGAGTCAGAAAATCTGATTTACAGTTTTTGGTGCAAACCAATTGTTTCCTTCCTATGAGGTAGGATTCCATAATAGTGATGCTGGCTTTAACAAATCCATATCTATGAATTTTATCCAGCAGAAACTGGTGGGATACACAATCAAAAGCTTTTGACCAAATAGATACTAAAGAATAAAAAAAATAAAAAAATGGTGATAAAAGAATGGACTTCACAGAATTTCGAAAGATCGAGTAGTGTTGTTAAGCAAAACTCTCCAGCCTCGATGCCAGTAGATATTTCATCGATAAAAGATAGAATTGCATAAGAGGTGTAGAGAGGTGCAGAGAGCTATCGGCTCTCAAGCCAAACTGCATATCATGAAACAATTGGTTACATTCAAAGAAGGTTATTATTTGTTTTGAGAGTATTTTCTCAAGAACTTTTGACAATATAGGAAGCAATGGTATGGGTCGATAGTTTCCCGAATCATTATTATCACCTTTCTTGTGAATTGGTAACACAGTTGCAATTTTTAGGGCATCAGGGAATTTGTTCTATTGGATATACCGATTTATTATCTTAGTGAAGGGTATGATAATTGTGTCCTTCACGGATTTTAATATTCTGGTAGTATTTCCATAGTAATCCTGCGCTTTACTGTTTTTCAACTGATTTATTGTTTCTCTGACCGTGGTAAAGGATACAGTGGAGAAGGAAAAAATAATAGTAGTGCTAGAAGAGGGCATGAGTTTGATGGAATATGTATAGGTGGGAGTTATTTCATGAATTATCTTGCACGTAGTTTCCACAAAGTGTTTATTAAAAAAAAATAAGTCTAATAGGTTGCATGCGGCACCTAAAAAAGCATGGTTCTTTGTTGGTAGACTAATTACTAATACAACGGAAGACCAAGTTCTTGATTACGTGAAAGCAAAGATTCCAAATGAAGAATTCACGAAAATTAAGACATCTGGACCAATTAGCTGCTTCAATCTTGCAACCTCATGTCGCAAGATCAGCATTGCGAAATAGCTGCTGTTAAAATTAAAATGTATAAAATTATTATAGTAGAATTTTATAGATCACCAGTGGGAAATTTTGATGTATTCTTGAATGTCATTCAAAATATTATTCATCCATGTCACCTTAACTATAAGAATTATAATACCGTTTCAGCGGGTGACTGCAATATTGACTTTAAAGTAAAAGATAACCTTCAGAAGCATGTCGGATATGCTAACAGGACTAGGTCTGTACCTCACGCACTATGAGACAACCAGAATTTCTTATAGTGGAAGAAAAACATGCCTTGATAATGTTTTGACAGATATTCATGGTTCAGAGTATTCTGCAAATTTAATAAACCTGGGTCTCTCTGATCATTTCTGACAAATACAACCAGTTGCCTTCTACAGTAAAACAGTTAAATAACATTCAGTTCAAAAGAAAATTGATTTTTTTCTCTTTATCATTCATTTGGGTTTCATTTTATAATATTAATTAATTTATATGTAATATTAATAATTTAGAAAATGCATGTATGTAATGGAACAATATTGGACTTGAGTTAATATAACAATACTTGTACAAACATCTTCAATAAAGAATTATTATTATTAAAATATTATTACACTAGTTTGCTTCTTTTGCAGTGAGTGGTAATTTGTTAGCTTAGTTTAAATCTTAACTTTCAGGAAGAAGTCAACGTGTTGCTATAGATGGTTTAAAATCAAATAGCGAACCAATTAACTCAATCGTACCCTAAGGAAGCCATTTAGAAACGCTTATCGTCATAATTTTCATAAATGACATTGCTAAATGTTTTTTGCGCTCGAATATATTAGTATATGCCAACGATTTTAAAATTTTTAAATCAGCCACTAACTTGCAAGATTATTACCAGATACAATCTGATCTTGAGGTTTAATATTTTCATGCAAAAAATTAATCTTTCTTTTAATATGCAGAAATGGTTTCAAATAACTCTTACTAGAAACATAAATAAAGTAAATTATGAATGTAGTCTTTGTAGGAATAATATTACTTCCGTTAGTATTGTTAAGGATCTAGGTGTAACTTTGGATAGTAAGCTTAGATTGGATGTTCGCATAAATAATGTAATTAAAAAATCATACAGAATGTTAGGATTTATAGTAGGAATTTTATAAATATTTCAACCATGAAAACTTTATATTTTTCTTTCGTTAGGAGTCAGCTTGAATTTGTCGCAGTTTGTTGGTCACCTCAATATAGGGTGACCAGACGTACTCTTTTTAAGAGTATTATACTCTTTTTTGAGTAATATCCTCTATACTCTTACTTTTTATAAAAAAAAAACCTGAATATACTCTTTTTTGCTGGTCACTTGTTTTTTTTTTTTTGTAGATAATGAGGACCCTTTTTTTGCTCATAACTTCTATTTTGGGAGTAAGGACCTTTTTTTTGCTCATCACTAGTATTTTTGAGTGAGGACCTCTTTTTTTTGCTCATCAATTTTTGTATTTTTGGAGTGACCGTTTTTTTTTTTTTTTTTTAGAAATCTCTTTTTCTGTAAAAAAATCTGGTCAGCCTACCTCAACATAATGTTTACATTGATAGAATTGAAAGTATACAAAGAAAATTCGATAATTATATGGTAAACAAATTTTCTAATTATAAATCAAATTTAATTTCACTTGAAAGAACCCGGATCTATCTCGATATTTCTTTTTTATTGAAAATTATTACAAATATGGTTTACTGTCCAGAATTACTAAGTAAATTCCATTTCTGTGTTTCTACACATTCTACACGACAATGTGAACTTTTCTCAATAAACTTCTCTGAAACAAATTCAGCAACCAATTCACCTATTAATCGTCTCCCATTATTGTTTTATATTTATTCTTCCTGTGTTAATTTTCCAGACATATTTCAGTGTGATATATCAGTGGTTCCCAAACTTTTTCGGTTCTCGGCGCCCTTGATATATCAGAATATTTTCGCGGTGCCCCAAGTCAAAACATTGGTCTTACTAACGCAATTGGGGGAATATTAGAACGTTTTCGCGCAATTTGGAAAACGCTATGATATATGTAAATTTAAAAATTTATTTCCAAAATAATTTAATGTTATTGTTAATTTTTTTTTCTTTCTGGTTTTTGTTTTGTTTTGCTGCTGTACTTTTTTTTTATAAGTGATGTGTGTTTCTCTGTAATTGGAATTTTATCCTGTTGAGAAACCTGTACAAATAAATAAATAAATTTGATACCAAACAATAAATTTAATTATAAATAAATATTTCAACACAAAAAAAATAATAAATTATTGTTACTAACAGTTCTTAAGAGTTTAAAAGATTTACACTTCATTAATAAAGAATGTTCAGCATTTGCATAGATTAATTTAATTTTTATTTTATAATATAATTGTAGGTTATATCTTTGAATTTATATTATATATATTTTTTTAGTGCTATTGAAGAAACATGGCTACCAGTCCGAATGATTCGATTGCTAACAAAGAAAACAAAGTAGGAAGAGACATTGTTAATAATATTGACAGCAGTAAAACGCAGAATGTGAAGTTATATAATTGCAAGGTCATTCTGCAGTTACCGGTAGCAGAAAGTTTACCACAGAAGGAAATGCCCTCGAAAAATGAAACAAAAAGTTCGACTCTAGATCGTGGAACTGACAAATGTGACCAAAGTGACTCCAGTTTATTTTCAAAAGATATCGCATGTCAAAATGGACTTAACTTAGACATATATGAAGATCTTTATTGGGCAGCCTTAGAAGGAAATTTATCGGATGTTGATGAATTATTGAGGAATAATGTCCCTGTTGATTATGAAGTAGAAGGCCTAACACCTTTATTGGCTGCCGTTAAAAACGGCTATTTATCAGTTGTTCAAACGCTGTTACATAAAGGAGCAAATGCAAATTTCAAAACCAAGGAAGGAGAATCACTTCTTACTATAGCAGCTAAAAGTAACAATAAAGATATTTTAGAAAGTTTACTACAATATTACGATAAGAGCAAAAAGGATCTAGCATTATTTTATGCTGCATTACGTGGACATTATGACATAGTGTTAATATTACTGAAATATGGTATGTCACCAGAATTCGGAGATGAATTTACACCAATGTATGCAGCGGCACAAGAAGGTCATTTCAATATCGTTAAACTTTTAGCGGAACAAAATGCTAACGTTTTTGCAAAAACGTCAGCAGGTAATAGTGCCATAAGTACGGCTGCTCAAAATGGACATAAAAAGATAGTGCAATACCTGCTTACATTTTATAAGGGAAACAGTAGTGATGGCTTCGGTTTATATGCTGCTGCAGTCGGGGGACACAATGATATTATCAAAATGTTCCTTGATCATGGATTTCCAGTTGATTGTAGTTTCCATGGTAGTACTCCATTGTCTGCTGCTGCATATAAGGGTCACCTTGATACTGTTAAGTTACTACTGGAATATGGAGCCAATATTAACGGGAATAAATACAGCCCGCTTTCCGAAGCAGCTGAAAACGGTCACAGGGATATTGTAAATTATCTCAGACAATACATAAAGCAGCATCAATAATTTCTATGTATGTATATGCATACAATTTTTTTCGATTTTACGCGTGGTCGAACTACCCACGAATTAACATGTTATAAATCGCTTCTAATATGTAATAGGTGAATATATTATAAATAAAAAATCACACAGCTAATATCGTCTCTTTACCTATTATTTTATATTATAATTTGAGAAATAAGCAAGGAATATTTTGGAAAAACTGATTCACATAAATAATATTGGTTGTGTCATCTATTCAGAAGTAAATATAATATATGTGAACAAAGTTAATTATTTCAGAAACTTATATTAGCCGTTAAGTAGTACCATTTTCATGTATCTCTCCATTTATTGAAGAACGCCACAACTCAAAAATTAAGAATTTTCAGTACGAGGGTTTAAAGATTTTATGTTATTTTACCTGTTTATATTTATTAAGCATTGCATACAAATTAAATGTTTATGGAATTTTTGAGTGCAATAAACTGTTGTAATTAGCTGATAACGTGAGAATTAATCATAAATTAATACATTTTTGGAATCCTAACACTTGTGTCTTTCTTCTATTAAAAAAAAATCATACAGTTGATTTATTTGTATATTTTTGATGTCACACATTGTGTTTGTGAAGTTCTGTGACATATGATATTAAAATAATTTTAATAATGGGATAATAAAATGAAGTTGGAATAAACAAAAAACTAAAAGTTGTAATTAATTGTATATATTTATTAATTAGGCACATTTTTTTTTTTTTTACAAAAGAGAAAACAAAATTTTTTACGAAATACAAACAAGTAATTCGCTGCAAAATTATGCAGAATTTTATAATACTTAAATGTTATTATAAAAATCTGCATAACACGAGGGAGCTGCTGCCTTTCGCAGAAATTCTTGTAGATCTAAGCGCTTATTTTCGCTAATTTTTATTTTTGATTTATATGGTGGTTCGAGTATTAGTGACATTTTATTCTTCCCGCGAAGTTTTTTTATAGTCATTTCTGAGAAGTCTGCCTATGAATACAATGTCATAAAAAACTGTATATGGATCCTTTTTTTCAATTTTTATAATCTTTATATCACTAAATCTTTCGCCTCCAAGGATATTTGTGCAAAAAAAAATGTCTTAAGAAAGCTTTTTTTACTTGAAATGGTTTACCAGTTTTTTGGCAGTTCGAATCAAAGTAGTGTACTGGCCAGGTATGTATATAGGGTTTAATTTTAAATAAAGCTTTACTTGTTGTTCTGTTATGGAATGACCTCATTCTGGGTATGTCATGGTATAAAGAATTTACGGCATATAGATTTAATATTGTCATATTTCAGCAGTGCATAAACTGTTCACTTCTGTACACTTCTGTAGTAAATATAGACACTTTTTTATATTATGACAATCTTTCACAAAATTGAGAAAAGAAGTAACAAGCCAACTCGCAAATCAACTAAGGGTTAATGTTCCGTATTAGTCCCCCACAACTAGGCTTGTATGCTTAGAATGAATTATATTATAACGTTAGAAACGAGAAGGCATGGTCGTAAGAGTGGGGAGCCAATAGTAATCAGTCATGCATCTGTAGTTGGCTATAGATGAAAGTTTTTAGGTATTTGGTAGTCTCTTGTTAGTTGGCAGAGAAATACACTTTTTTAACACGAGGATACGTCCAAATATAACTGATATTTTTTGAAGTTTGAAACTTCATAAAGTTGAAACTTTTTATGAAGTTTGTTTTTCAAAATACGTATACTATAAATCTCGTTGGAAACAGGAAAAATTCCTCATGAGAACCTGGTTATATACGTCTAGCAAGTTTAAATTTTTTCTGTATACAATTTTTGCTAACTAAACCTAATCTAATTAGTTTTATCATTAATTGTTTGCATATAGTGAAGATATATACATTCTGTATACAGTTTTAATACAGTTACATATTTTAGCATCTATGAATGCAACGCAAAACGTAATGTTCTATTTCAGACATAAAATTGGTAGGTTGGAATATATTGATATTTTTGAGGGTTCTCTCTTTTTAATGATGTTAATATCGTTCAAAATATGTATATTATAAATCTCATTTGAACTATTTAAATATGACTTAAAGCGTATAAATACTGACATTTTATTATTCTTTAAAAACGTTAATGGGAACTAAATGTTAACAAACACTTATTAAATAATTGCTTGGATTTCAGAACGGATAACTATCAAGTACATACTTATTTAGATTTCAGTTTTGAATAAAAATATTGGAAGTGAATCGTAAATGTTATGTTTTGAAAGAAAGGGGCGGCGCTTCGTAATGACCAAATCTCATTCCAACTAGCATACACGTTTTGTCTGACGAGTTATGTGTGGTGGACTTATACGGAACATTAACCCAACTTAGAACTGACGTTCTTCCGCATAATATAGTTGTGGATATAGTCAGGTACTAAAACGACACTACCATCATCTATCGTCAATATGGTGGAACAACACTTACGACGATCTTTTACATAAAAATTGGATAATATTATTAATTGTTTGTATACGTTATTTCAAAAATGCAATTGGTTGAGTTGTGACGTTCTCTCATAAATGGAACGATATGTATTAGGCATGAAAACATAAGTACGCGTAATTATAGGCAACACATTTGACACAAGTGTATTGCATGCGATATAAAAGGATACGGGAGATGTGGGACAGAGCAACATAGTTACTTATTTTTACGTATATTAATATATTGTAGGATCTTAAGCTTCTATAATAAAAATAATAATATTTATTAAAATGTAATATACATTCTGTAAAAAAAAATAATATAGATACATATGAAATTTGATACATAATTATTTAATGGGTACATTTAATTATATTAGATTTAGTTCAGAGTAGAGGTTTCACGCTGAATCAAAGTTGAAGTTAAGAAAATCTTCTATATGGTAAAATGACATTTCCAGTAAGAATTTCTTTAATATTTTCTTGAATCGAGGTAACGGCAGGTCAATCCATTCTTTTGGTATTTTATTGAGAAATTTAACTCCGTAATTATATTTTGCGGTTGTCGTTAGTCTGTAACGATCCAGTTCAAAATCTGTTTTGGCTCTTGTATTGTAATTATGGATGTTAGTTCTTCTTAAGAGTTCATTTTTTTGTTTGGCAGAGGCAAGTATTTGCGCCATAATATAGCTACATGTGATGGTCAGTATTTCGTAATGTCGGAACAGTGGTTTACAGTGAGTAAGCTGTGGTTTACCCTCAATAGATCTTACAGTTTTTTTTTTGTAAGATTAACACTGAGATCAGATGACTTGAACAACTCCAGATCTCGATGGCATATGTAGCACGGGAGTGGAACAGAGCATAGTATGCACTTAATGCTGCTTTCTCTCCTACAGTTTTAGATATTCGTTTGACTGCATAGATTGCTGTTGATAATTTCTTGCAGAGGCTATCGATGTGAGTTTTCCAAGTGAGTCTGGAATCCAAGTACGCTCCAAGGAATTTTGCTGAACCGATAGTAGCATTCATATTAACCTTACTTGGTGTAAATATTAATGAGGCCGTCTTAGCATTGTTAAGTAGAAGTTTGTTAATATTGAACCAATTTTCAGCCTCCTTCATGGATCTCTGCACGGCATTGTTCAATTCCACAAGATTAGGTTTGGATTCAATTAATGTTGTATCATTATATGCTGCGGTAGATCGTTGATAAATATGATAAACATTAATGGGCCTAGGATTGAGCCCTGTGGTATACCGAATTTGATTTTTTCCTGACTACTTGATTTATTATTGTAGAGGACCATCTGGATTCTATTTGTTAAATAAGATTTTATTAAATCTAGAGCAATTCCATGAAAGCCATAGTGGTCTAGTTTTGCTAGTAAAATATTATGTGACATACAGTCGAAGGCTTTTGACAGATCACATAGCTTAATTTCACATATCTTCCTTGTTTCAAAAGCGTTTGTAATGTAGTCTACAAGATATTTTCTTGCTAATGTAGTACTTTTGGCAGATCTGAATCCAAATTGAGCATTACTGAAATAATCATTACACTCAAAAAAGTTATATATTCTTTTGGCGATGACTTGTTCCAAGATCTTTGACATAATCGGTAAAATGGAAATAGGTCGATAATTAGAAAGATCTTCATAAGAACCTTTTTTAAATATGGGTATAACTTTGGCTCTTTTCATTTTTTCTGGAACAATTCCCTGTTCAATGCAGTTATTTATAATATAACTCATAGGTTCAGATATCGAGTCCTTGACTTTCTTGATCATAGTAGTACTAATCCCGAAAATATCCATAGTTGGTTTGGATTTTAAACTGGAGATGATATCTTTAACTTCTTCACTATTAGTGGGCTTGAAAAAAATTGATTTCCCAGTTACTGGTATTTTTGAAGCTGTATCGGTATTTTCAGAATTAGGAATTGTGTCTATTAGTTTGTCTGCAATATTAATAAAGAATTGATTGAATTGATCTGGTGAGTGTTCTGACGTTGGATGACTTTTTTTTCGACCTGTTTCTCCATTAATTATTTGCCAAAGTTTTTTTTGCTTGTTAGTGCTTGTTTCTATTTTATTTATATTTTGATATCTTTTATCTATTTCTAATTTAGCGTTAATTTTTTTTTTATAGTTTATATATAACATTAATATTTCTTGTTTTTTTGTCTGGATAAAAGCTTCTCTGATTAGGTCCAGTGTTTCTTTCATTTGCCATACGTCAAAAGAATATCTTGTTGTCTTCTGATGTGTTCTAATACTGACCAGAGGAAAATGAATATTTTGGTGGTGAAGAAAATTTGTGAGAAAGTTTTCAAAGCTGGTAGTGGCATCTGATTCGCTGAAAACACTCGCCCAGTCTTCTTCTTCTAAGGATACTTGAAATAAATTTAAAGAGTAGTCATTAATTTTCCTAATTTTTGTGTTATTTTTTGTTTTTTTGCCTGTTTCGAAATTTATTTCAATGATTTGACAGTCATGATCTGAAGTAAATGGTTTAACATAAGCTTTGTTCACGTTGATATTAGTAAATGCATTGTCAATACATGAGTTACTTATTGGGCGGGTGATTTCAAATATTTTCTGATGCAGATCATAAGTGAGCATTAGATATATTAAGTCCCTTTTTGCTTTATTTTCGCTTTCGAAGTGTATATTGAAGTCGCCAATAATTATAATATTAATCTCATTGTTGTATCCTGAAAAAATATATTCCAGGACAGAATTTAAAGTTTCAAATAATATATTAACGTCACACTTTGGTTGCCTATATACTGTAACCACGATCATATTTAGGCTCTCGACATAGATTGAAGAGAGTTCACAATACATCTCTGAGGCAAATCGTTTTATACACTGATCTGGTAAGGCGTTAGTTGAGTTTTCAGATATGTTGTAGTATATTGCAGTCCCGCCGCCTCTGTGTTGAGATCTGTAGAATATATCTTTAAGGTTGTAATCTTCTAATTTATGCATACCGAAGTTTTCTTCCTGCAACCAGTGTTCCGAGACACATAACAAATTTATATTATTGAAATTGCCAAAAAATTCACAGCCTGTACTTTATTGGTAATGGATTGTGCATTTACGTGCATTATTTTTAGTGTTTTATATTGTTTAGTCTGCGTGTTTTTCGTTTCGCTTAATTGCTATATATTGCTATCAACTTCCTTTGATCGGGATTTTATAACATTTCTGTTGGACCTTAAAAAGTTAAATCTCGCATAGGAAACTCCAGCTGGCCAGAAGTTTTCATCGTATAGCATATTCTTCAGCGAGAGACAGGTTGCAATTTTGAAACAATTGTAGTTTGAGGTATCCATATTTTTTAGTGCTAATTGTTCCACTGAAAATTTTTCAATTTTTTCTCCAGTTTTCTTCACCAAATAATTCAGTATATGTTGCTCACTAACATCTTTTTTTACTCGAGATATAAATAACCAGAGTTTTCTCTCTGTTCCGAAAAAGTTATCGGTATTTTCTGCTTTCCCGATTTTTCTGTTTCTTCTTATTACTTTGGTGAAACCATCGTGTTCTGTTGGCTTGTTTTTATGTAATTTGATACCGTTTTCGTTTTGAACTGCTTTTGAATAACTGTCGGGTCTTTTTGCCAGTTTAGTATCGCTGTTATCGGAGGCTTCGGACAACAACGTGCTTCTAGGCGTTGGTAAGACGTCCTTGGTGGAGACGACTGGCTTCGAATGTGTTCGGCTATTCTCGCGTTGAACATTTTGAAGGTTGCAGTCATCGGTAATGTCGGCTGCTTGTTTTGATTTGTTTTTACCTTTTTTCACAAATTCTGCATTGCCGATTGAGATGTTGGATTTAGTTTGAGGATTTACTAATATAATTTTTTTATTTGAATCATTTATATTTTCTGAATTTTCTACATTTGAGTTGTGTCTTACAGTTGATAATAATTTTTTGTCGTGCATTCTTTGCTTAAGCTTAGAAATGTCTATGTTTAAGATTTCATTTTGGACCTTTAATGTTTTTACTTCCTCTTGCAATTCCATTATTATGGGTGTGAACATACCTTGCACAGCAGTTATCAGCTTTTTTAGGATTGCAGATTCTGTTGAAGTATCAGCATCTTCATGGATAACTGAGACAGGGTCCTTTGTGTTTTGGTTTTTTGCCTGTTTGGAGGTTAGACATTCTTCACATACCCATTGTTTTGCAGAGCCGTCTTCTCTCATGTTCACAAACACTTCTGGTGAAATATTTTCACATAAGCAGTGATATTGAAGTTTGCAAGGTCCCTTGCATTCTAAATATTCTTCATATCTTCCTATAATTTTCTTGCACTTTTTGCACGACATTCCGTGCGGCGCCATTTTTATTCGATTTCTGATGCCATCATAAAAGTAGCTAGAGCATGTTATTTAAAAAAAAAATGTATCTTCTTACTAATAGCCACACATGCAGAATATATAATAATATAATAATGTATAGTAAAATATGTAAAGTTGTGTTTTGTGAGCTCCTACATTTATTTGACTATATTCTGACAAAGCTTCTGCGATTTAATTTATTTTAATAATTAATAATAAATCAATGCGCGGTAAGTGACTTGGTTTAATAATATTGTGTTAAAAATTAATACATGGTGATTAATTGCTTTAATTTATATGTGTAAAATGTTACAATATTAATGTTTTTTTTTTTTTGCTTTTTTGACTCCATGCAATTCAATTCTTGTTAAGAACAGTCCACAGCATGGTCTGTGAAGTGACTTAACAAATCGTCACATCAACGTCGCGCTAAGACCACGCCTACGTCACTTGATATCTTTTAATTATTCTGTAATCCCTCATTTTTACCCTTAAATGGTTCATTCTCACTTGTTTATTTAATTTATTTTAAGATAAAATAAATTAACTAAACAAGTGAGTAATACATTTGAAGAATTTATAGATAAACAGTACCTAATAAATACCACCAAAAGAAAATGCCGATCTATAGTTGCAGTAGATGTAGAGACAATATTACAAATGTAGATTTTGCCATATGCTCCGAATCTGACGGGTATTTCCATTTCAAGTGCTCCATCTTTGAAGCTAATTATAAGAAACTATCAAAAAAACAGATAGGCTGGAAATGTATGAATTGCTCAGATGGTGTTTCTACAAGAAATAATAGAGATGCTCAAACACAGGACAATAAAGAATCTAAAAACACTGCACAAAATCCACCATTTAATGATTTCAGTAGTATTGAAAAAACATTAGCCGCCATGAATTTTATTTTATTTTATTTATTAATAATTGGAGCACATACAGGCTAGAGCCCAGCAAAGTGCCCACTAATATTACAATAAAATACATGTAAATGGAGTAACAATTTCGTACGTACGCATATATAAAGTAAACACCCATATACACGTACGTACGTACACACATAAATACAATCAAATATGGTTGTTTAATTTATCAATACAAAGTTTTCTGAATTTTGCCTTTGAACAATAAAAGATATCCAGTTCAGAAAACATTGTGTTGAGGTTGAGGCAATACGCAGTAAGGGTGAGTTACTGAATGACTTCGAATTAAAATGCGATATATGAAATAGTTCCGATTTGCGCGTCATGTAAGCAGGGACATGAATATTGATGCCACTCAGTAACTCATTACAAGATATGTCGTTGTTCACTATTCGATACAGCATGGTTACGTCAGATAGAAAGCGCCTTTTTTTAAAGGCATAATGTGAAGCTCGGTACATATGATAATATAATTGCTATATGGAATGCTACATTTGTAGCAAAAATGTTTTAGGGTTTTTTTCTGTACACGTTCTATTTTGTTAACATATTTCTCGTATGTACAATTCCAGATTACGGAGCAATAGTTCAAAATACTTGATACGTAAGCATAGTATAGAGTTTTAAGTATAAGGTTAAGGGTAAAGATGTGAAACCATTGGTGACACGAAATATAAAGCCTAGAGATTTTAATGCTTTGTTTGTGATATAGTCAAAGTGGGATTCGAAAGTTAGTTTGAAATCTAAGATGACACCCAGATCTTTAATTGTGTTTGTTCGAGATAAATGTATGTTATTGAATTTGTAGTCATAGTTATAAGTAGATCGGTTTCTTGAGAACAGCTGAGCGTCGGAAAGGTCTGTGATTCTAAGGTAAACCTTCATGTCATCTGCGAAAAGAAAGTAATGAGAGTGTTCTATAACGCGAGAGATGTCGTTTATATAGAGCAGGAACAAGAGTGGACCGAGGTGGCTACCCTGCGGAATTCCTGAAGAAATTTTAATAGGAGGAGATATGTAGCCGTTGATAGTGACACTTTGACTACGATTTTTTAAATATGAGGAAAACCATCTTAAAAGGTCGCCATGTATTCCAAGAGAGTAAAGTTTGTTTAAGAGTATATCGTGGTCGATTTTGTCGAAAGCTTTACGGTAGTCAGTGTAAACAGAGTCCACTTGTTCACGTTTGTCTAGATGTTCTTGGAGATATTGGTTGTACAAAATCAGATTAGTCTCTACAGATCTGCCACTGAAGAAGACGTGCTGTTGCAGTAGTATGAAATGCTTAACTGTTTCGAATAAAGGTTTGTATAATAGGGATTCGAAGATTTTACCGAGGGTACAAAGCTTAGAGATAGGACGATAATTAGAAATGACATTTTTATTACCTGACTTGTAAATTGGAATAACATACGCTTGTTTCCAGATTTTAGGAAAAAGACCATCGGTCAGAGACTTGTTGAAAATTATATGTAGGGGTAGTACTAGTATATCTTTGAATATTTTAATAAATATAGGGGGGATGTTGTCTGGTTCTGCGCATTTTTTATATCGAGACTAGAAAGTTTCTCCATAATGTCCTGTTCTGATATCTGGATGTGGCTCAGAGAAATCGTGCTGTTTATGTTGGTAGTGTTATAAAGGTTATTATTACAGTAATTATTAATGGATGTAGATGTAGGCTGACTCGAAAATTACTGAAAAGAGATTACAAATTGACCTGCCATCGGTGACTACAGTATCGTTATATTGCATATCATTTGGAATTGAATTTGGGTTTTTCTTGTTAGCAACGTAGTCCCATAATCTTTTAGGGTTACTTTCCACTTCATTTTGCATATTTTCCATATAACTATTATAATCATCACGTATCAAGTATTTTGACCATAGACCGTAGAACTGAAAAAGATATATAGTCAGATTTGTTATTGTAATTTTTCCATCTTTTGTGGACTTTAATTTTTTCTTTGAGACACTTGATCGTTGAAGATGAGTACCAAACTGGATAACGTCCTCTGCTTTTATTAATAATTTTAGTGGGTACATGAAGATTAATTTGTGTGAACAGTTTATCATATAAAATGTTAGTGGCTTCTTCTACTGTAGAGTTTGATAAAGTTAATTCCCAGTCTTCAGTGATAAGGTTGTTACTAATAGCTTCAGTGTTCATTTTATGAAATAGGTATTTTATGATAGTATTACTTTTGATAGAACATGACTTGAATCACACTGAAAATTCAAGACTAGGGTGGTAATCATCTTCATCGACCAGAGGGTAATTACTCCGGAAAATGTTATTGATACAATTATCGTTACATAAAGTGAGATCTAAAATATTGTTACAAATATTTGCAGATTGATTATATTGATGCAGGGTACAGAAAGAGAACATGTCGACAAATAAGTCTACTCGTTCGTTGTTGATAGACTTGTTCGGGTAGAAATAGTATATTCTTCATTGAAGAGTTCATTATTTAAGATTGAACTATTTAGAAATTTATTTTAATAATTAATAATAAATCAATGCGCGGTAAGTGACTTGGTTTAATAATATTGTGTTAAAAATTAATACATGGTGATTAATTGCTTTAATTTATATGTGTAAAATGTTACAATATTAATGTTTTTTTTTTTTTTGCTTTTTTGACTCCATGCAATTCAATTCTTGTTAAGAACAGTCCACAGCATGGTCTGTGAAGTGACTTAACAAATCGTCACATCAACGTCGCGCTAAGACCACGCCTACGTCACTTGATATCTTTTAATTATTCTGTAATCCCTCATTTTTACCCTTAAATGGTTCATTCTCACTTGTTTATTTAATTTATTTTAAGATAAAATAAATTAACTAAACAAGTGAGTAATACATTTGAAGAATTTATAGATAAACAGTACCTAATAAATACCACCAAAAGAAAATGCCGATCTATAGTTGCAGTAGATGTAGAGACAATATTACAAATGTGCCTTTTTTGAGACTTTGGTGAGACATATTGCGTTGTATTTTCATTAAGAAGAGTTGATAAAAAAATTGTGTGTTTTGGATCTTAAACCGCGGACATTCTGGTAGAAAATATTCATAACCAATTATGCAATATATAATAACGAGTAATAATTATGGTAAGCGATACTGTCGATTTTAAATTAATTTACTTAAGCTATCTTCGTTGAAAATATGAGTAATGGGTGATTTAGAGTTTTTTCGAGCCTGAATTTTGCAATCCTGTACCCAGACAAATTCAATGTTATTTTCCTTACAAAAAGCTTTCGCCCTATTTAATAACAGTTTATTTTTGACCGTCATGTGTTCGTTCAGGTATATATTTGAAGCATTGGGAAGATCGAAGGTTTTTTTCTTACCCGACAAGTAGTTTTTTTTTTTTTAGACAAGACCTTAACTGATGCTAGGAAGCCTGGTTTAAAAAGTCTTGAGTTTAGTTTTACGATAATATTTCTAGGACCTTGTTTGTCTTTGTTGTTGAGTTGAACCCTGTGGATGGCATCCACGTCGCTGGGGGACGCTGTACTCCTACAATCTCCAAGTTGTTTCTTCTGGAATATTGCAAGCCTTGAGTTAGGATTGACTACTTCTTTTGTAAGGGTTGTATTTTGGGCTGTTAGGTTTTCAATTACGCCATTTTTTTCTATAACAAGTGATTTGAGCTCGTCATATCTCTTGTTGAAATCGATCCTGATGTTCTCTAAGGCCTGCGCAATTTCTGGATAGATGGTATTTCCAGAAGAACTAGTCGACTATTTGGCATCAATAATAACCGACCTGTTGTGGTTTGATGAGCGGCAGCCCTCACCTAACCAATAAGTACCACTGGTCCCGCTGAGGGTTTTGAAGTCATCAAGCGATGGCCTACGCACTTCTCGTGGAAGGTTTGTGAAGTGATCTTGTACTGACCCTAGTACGACAGACGCTGCATAGATTAGACATCGGAGTTGTTGAATGATGATCCCCTCAGCGACTGACTACGGTAAGTGTTTCAGCGGGTGTGTAAGACGGGTTGCTGCACACAACCGGTACAGCAGTGATACGCGTTGAAGGACGGTGATCCCCTACGACTCTGACTACGGCAATTGGGAGGAGACAGTTCAGAGAAGCCGATTGTGGGAATAGGCTTATCTGTTGTCTCTTTGATCTCCCACTTAAATTCCTACCCACGTGTTTGCCGTGCGCGGAGACCCGTAACGCCAGAGAAGAGGGTCCTGGTCGGTTGAGGGAGACTGCTGCCCGCGGACAGTACGATCCCAACACGTCTTCTTTGGCCTCGGATTCGGTAAAACGGGAGGCTGAGTCTGGTCAGCTCAGTCAATCGGCTGGTGTCACGGTTCATGAATAGAGTGGCTCCACTACTGGATCGTGGATGCCGGGGTAATGCAGTGCCACTAGACAAGTATTCGGGAGTCTGTGGGAGTGGCTGCAGTTTGCTAGGTTCCAGAGTTGGCTACTCTTGGTTCTCGAGCGGGTCGAACATCCCGTGACTACTTCCCCCGATGCTATATCATCCTGACATGCCTGGCGCAATGAGCCGGTTTGCGGCCAACGTCCCCTGTGTGGGGCTCCCTGGCGGATGGGCATGGCAGGGTGATGAAACTTAATATACGGGAATGGCGACTACCCGGAGGGATACAAATTCTTTAAATTCCGCCACAAGTGAGAGTAAACAGATGAAGGATGTGTTAGACCTGCTGCCAAGAAGGTAGATAGGTTGGTAGTGTATTGTGCGCCAGTGCCACGATTTCTCGTCGTGAAGGTACAAGAAGAGGGTAAGTCTTTTAAGGAGATGTCCCCCTTCTTTGTTACCCTAACGTTGAAAAATACGTGCCCGACTGGCATTAAGTCTGGCGTAAATTGTCAGACGGTACACTGTTAGTTGAAGCAGTTGTTGAGTCTTCGTCGACGCTGCAGAATTTGGTGAATACCTCACATTTCTGTTCAGCCACACAAGGCTTTAAACACAACCAGAGGCGTCATAACGGATCGTGACCTTGCGTACGTCACGGAGGAAGAGTTTATGCAGAAAATGGCATCGCAAGGTGTCATTGAATGCAGAAAGCTCAAACCCCGAAATGGCAAGCTTTCGATTTCAATGGTGGTGTCCTTCGCTGGCACTAGGTGTCCAGCATCGGTAAAGGTGGGGTATAACGTGTGCAACGTTCGCCCCTACTATCCTAACCTGATGCGATGCTACAAGTGTCGGCGTTATGGGCACACCTCAAGTCGTTGTGGTAAGCAGGCCATCTGTGCCAACTGCGGACAGGATCAACATGAAGTTGATACCTGTCCAAATGCGGCACACTGCGTGAACTGCAAAGGGGCGCATGCCACCACATCACGCCACTGCCCAACGTACTTGGAGGAGAAGGCCATTCAGACCATCAAGACGCAGGACACGATACCTCATTATGACGCCAAAAGGAAATAAAAGGAAAGTGCACCAGTTACCTTCGCGAAATCCTTCGCGCAAGTGACAGCGAAAACGACAGCAAGCGTCCAGACCCAGACGGCGACAGTGCCCCGTCCGACATTTACAGCATTGAAGACAATAACGCCAACATATCGAGTATTGTAAAGGTGTTGGAATCGGCCCCAGAGACCAAAATTCAGACCCCACTTGGGGAAACTCGGGGGGCTCGGGTCTGAATAAATCCCCCCAATCAAAAGGAGAACGCACACCGTCTTAGTTCTCCCCACCACCTAAGGAGAATTCTCCACAAACTTCTCCAAAGACGAGAAGCGACCAGAGTGTGGTCGCTTCTACCACACCCTCATCAGCCACTCCAGTATCGGAGATTGATAAGGGAACTGTTAGCTCTCAATGGATACCAGTGAAAGCCAAACCAACAAAAAGGGAGTCCAGTGTGTCCACCAAAGCACCTGGACAAACAGGTGAAACCGTGGCCGAGAAAATGGCTGTTGCCCGTAACCTAAGGGTAAACCAAAAATCATTAGGTTGCGCGGAAATTCTCCTAAACAAAAATGACTGGTCCACTAATTCAGTGGAACTGTAACGGTGTATATCAGCGCTACGAAAAACTGCGACTTTTACTCTCCAATTTTGCGCTTTCGTTTGTTTGTCTGCAGGAAACAAATTTCACGGAAACCGACACATTCTCTCCTAGAGGATACTCCGTGTTTCGCACGGATTTCCTTACAGGGGCAAGAGCATGTGACGGCGTGGCAATTCTCGTTAGAGACACATTGTACCTGTAGACGGTCCTGTAGACATTGACACTGTGTTGCAGGTCGTAGCAGTTCGTGTTGCTTTTCCCCTCCAGGTGACGATTTGTTCTATCTACCTTCCCCCTTGTGTTCGAACTGACATCCGAGATGTCGTGAACATCATCGATCAACTCCTACCACCCTTCATACTACTAGGCGATTTTAACGCCTAAAATGTGTGTTGGGGATCAGTGCGGAACGATCGATGGGGTCGCCACCTGGAGAATATGTTGAACGACTTGAATCTGAGCTTTTTGAACGACTCATCGCTCCATTATTCAATTGGGATGTGCATCACGACCTGTGGGTAGTGATCACTTTCCAATCCTCTTAAGGCCTCTGTTTAATACTGTTACCGAATCCCGCTGGTCACAGTGGGTTCTTCGCAGATTGGACCAAGTTTGCGGAATCATTCTCTCATAAGGATATTCCAAACTTGACCGTAGACGAGGAGGTGAATCATTTCACGGATTCCATCACGAGCGCGGCTAAAATCCGCTCAGCCCCATCGAGTTTCCGTTCCCTGTTGGAACGACGAATGCTACTTTGCGCTACGTGAAAGGAAACACCTCTTCAATATTTTCCGTCGTTGTCCAACAGAGGAAAACATGATAGCCTTTCAGCGAGCAAAAGCTCGTGCTAAGAGGATTGTGAAAGAAAGCAAGCGCGAATCATGGCGCAAATACGTGTGCACCGTTACAGTTGCCACTCCAGTGTCCAAAGTTTGGGAGAAGGTCCGGAAAATCTCCGGTCGAAATACAGCTACAGCCATTGCTGGCCTTTGCATTTGCGTTTAATTCTGGCTCTGAACATTATCCACCTGAGTTTCTAACTCGTAAAGCAAGTCTAGAATCTATACCTCTTAATTTTTTCTCCATAAATAATGAAGTATACAACCTGCTTTTGTCTCGTGAAGAGCTAGATAGCGCGATGTCAAAGTGTATGTCGAATGATATATCGTATGATCCGAAATCTTCCGGAATCATCTAAGTCTAGGCTTTTGAATGTCTATAACAGGATATGGACTGAGTGCAAGTGCCCGACCAAGTGGAAGGAATCTCATATAATTCCTATCCCCAAAGTCGGGAAAGATAATCACTTGCCTTCTAGCTATAGACCTATATCGCTGACCAGTTGTCTCTGCAAGTTCAGGGAGCGAATGATCAGCAAGCGTCTGATTTGATTATTAGAATCAAACGACTTGCTGACCAATACACAGTGCGGTTTTCGCCGTCAACGCTCAACAGCAGATCATCTGGTCAGACTAGAGACAGCTATCAGGAATGCTTTTGTTGAAAACAAACACCTGGTAGCTGTGTTTTTCGATATTGAGAAAGCCTATGACACTGCATGGATTTATGGTATTCTCCGTACTCTGCATTCCTGGGGTCTCCGGGGACGCTTGATGTTCTTTATAAAATACTTCATGTCGAACCGGCGTTTCAGGGTGCGGATCGAAAATACCCTGTCACAAATGTTCGCACTGGACAATGGGGTCCCACGGGGCTCCATACTGAGCGTTACGCTATTTTAGATTGCCATTAACGGTGCAGCTTCATGTATTCGATTACCTGTACAGAGTTCGATATTTGTCGACGACATTGGTATCTTTGTCGCCGGACAAAAGACAAGTACAATCGAACGTCAGCTCCAGCTGACGACCATCAATTGTCTCGATGCATGGGCAACCGAAAATGGCTTCAAATTCTCGACCAGCAAAACTGTGTGTGACCATTTCTGTAGGAAAAGGGGTGTCCATCCCAACCCTACACGCTAAATGGAGCACAGTTACCATTTACCGATACTGCCAGATTTCTGGGTCTCGTTTTTGACAGTCGTCTAACTTGGCGGGCACACTTTTTTCCGTCAAGAAAAAATGCCAAAAGTCGCTCAATTTGTTGCGGGTCCTCAGTCACAAGACATGGGGTGCAGACCGCACTGTACATCACACTGGGGTTAGATTGGCCACAGGTGCATTTCGCACCAGCCCAATACCAAGCCTGCTGTGTGAAGCAGGCGAACCGTCACTGTACATCGTCGTAAAATTCTATCCTTGCGATATATGGCTGCACTCAGTGCCAAGCCAAATCATCCTGCTTATGATCCTATTCTACATAATAGGTATACAGAGACCTATGACAGAAAACCAAGAGCCAATAGGCCTTTTGGTCTGAGGACTTTCGACATTTTGAGTGACATTGATTTTAATATGCCCGAAATGGCAAGTTTCGTTTTGTGTGCTGTTCCGCCATGGACGCTGCCGCGTCCGCTTGTGAATCTCACATTAACTAGGTTTGATAAAGATACTACGTTGCCTATCGATTACCAACATGAGTTACAAAGAACACTGAATCGCGCATTGTTCAACTGGACCGAACTAGAAACTCTTGTAGTAGCCGAAAAGTTACTACGCGGTACTGCGCGACTATGGCTTAACTCATTACAGACAATTTAAACCGGGAAACTGTTCGAAGCTGAGATTGTTGATGAATTTGGCAAAGCTGTGTGTAGCGCAACCATACATCAAAAACTTGCAAAACGTAAGAAACAGGCTAACGAGAGTCTACAGGAGTATGTACTCGCCATGAGAGGTATTGCAAAATTAGTTAGCGTTGATGAGGAGTCAATAGTGCAATATATTATTAGTGGAATACCAGATGCCGAGCAAAACAAAATAATGCTATATGGTATTAAAACCCTCCGAGATTTGAAAGAGAAACTTATCGTCTACCAACAATTTAAGAATAAAGAAAAAACTTATTTTTCTAAACCAGAACGTCGCTCGAATACAGCAACAAAAGCATCGCCAACTACAACCAAAGAGGAGAGATGCCATAATTGTGGTCAAAGAGGACACAAAGTACACGAATGCAAACACTAAGACAAAGGTCCGAAATGTTTCAAGTGCAACAAGTTTGGACATGTATCCTCCAGATGTAGAAGCGAGACCGACAACACGAGGACAGAAGTAGTAAATTCTATTTCTGTAACACCAAAAAATCAGCTACTAGTAAAAATCAATGACCAGCAGATCACCGCATTGTTGGACACTGGAGCTGATGTAAGCGTTATTCGTGAAGACGCATACCTAAAATTAGGAGCACCAGATATTAACGACGAAACCATTCTACTCCGAGGACTTAGTAGCAGCACAGTACAAACAATGGGATCTTTCAGCGAAAACGTATGTATTAACGATGAATATTACCTGCTATTACTGCATGTTGTTCCAGTAGAAGCTATAAAAATTGATTTGATTATCGGAAATAATATCCTAAAACTAGCAAACGTCGAAATCACACGTGAGAAAATTTCCTTACAAAAGATACTTGAACAAACGCCAGCTGAAAATTTCCTGCTGAAAATAGACTGTGAACCAGTCAACGAACTAAATCTGAGTCACCTGAGCCAAGAAAATAGACTAGAAATAAAGAAGATAGTCGAAGAGTACAGTCCAGAGAAAAGTGAAGATACTGACCTAGAAATAAAAATTATTTTGAGAGATGAAAAACCGATTTACCAACACCCGCGTCGTCTACCATATCAGGAGAGAAAAGAAGTCGAGGACCAGGTAAGTGAATGGGTGGAAAAGGGAATTGTTCAACCCAGTTGTTCCGAATTTGCCAGCCCAATTGTTGTAGTCCGGAAAAAAGATCGATGCGCTAGAATATGTGTCGATTACAGGAAGATTAACAAGGAAATCGTCAAGGATAGATTTTTTCTCCCATTGATCGAAGACCAATTAGATCAATTGCAAAATGCCCGTGTCTTCAGTACAATCGATCTAAAGAATGGCTTCTACCATGTGAAAGTAGCGGAAAACTGCCGAAAATATACTTCATTCGTAACGCACCATGGGCAATTCGAATTCCTAAGAGTCCCATTTGGTCTTTGTAACTCCCCCGCTGTATTCCAAAGATTTATAAACCATATTTTCCGAAACCTGATCCAGCAAAATGTAGTCCTACCCTACATGGATGACGTGATACTACCAACCTACAACGAAGAAGAAGGATTAGAACACCTAAAATTATTTTTTAAAGTCGCTCAGAAACATAATCTTGAAATTAATTGGAAAAAGTGCCAATTTCTACAAAAGAGAGTCAACTTTCTTGGACACATCGTCGAAGATCAAACTATTAGACTGTCCGAAGAAAAAACCGTAGCGGTGCAGAAATTTCCAAAACCGACCACCGTAAAGCAAATCCAAAGTTTCCTTGGATTAACCGGATATTTTAGAAAATTTATTAGAAATTATGCAATAATCGCCAAACCGCTAAGTGATATACTGAAAGCAAATACCGTATTCAACTTTGGTCCGGAGCAAGACCAAAGCTTTCACTCACCTTAAAACACTGTTATGTCAGAAACCAGTTTTACATATCTACCAAAGAGGTTGCCGATTAGAACTACATACCGACGCCAGCAAAGATGGCTTTGGAGCTATTCTTTTGCAAGAATCACTAGAAGATGGAAAGTTACATCCAATCTATTACATGAGTCGTAAAACAACGGAGGCACAAACTAAGTACAGTAGCTACGAATTGGAGGTATTAGCTGCAATAGAAGCCGTTAAAAAATTCCGAGTCCTACCTCCTTGGAACTCCTTTCAAGTTAGTCACAGACTGCCAAGCTTTTCAGAAGACCCTACAAAAAAGAGACTTAACAACAAGAGTAGCTAGATGGGCACTGCTACACGAAGAGTACCAGTATGAAATAGAGCATCGTGCCGGAACTAAACTACCTCACGTTGATGCAATTAGTCGTTACCCCATCTATTACCTAACCACAGATGGACTGATAGCTAAGCTGAAGAATGCGCAAGATAAAGATGAAGAACTGACAGCAATTAAGAAGATACTCCAAACAGAAGAATACGAAAATTACGTAGTAAGAAACAATATTCTATACAAAGTGGAGCATGGCCGAGACTTGTTGGTTATACCAAAACCAATGCAAAATGAAATCATAGGAATGGCCCATGAAAATGGTCATTTTGGAATTAAGAAGACTGAAGAGTTAATCATCACCGAATTTTACATCCCGAAACTAAAAGAGAAGATTACACGATTCATAAATTGCTGCATACCTTGTATTCTGTCCAACAGGAAAGAAGGTAAAAAGGAGGGATATCTTCATCCTCTACCTAAAGGCGAAGGACCATTACAGACATTACATCTTGATCATCTTGGTCCACTACCCTCGACTAATAAAAATTACAACCACATACTCACTATAGTGGATAATTTCACGAAATTCGTATGGCTGTTCCCGACGAAAACAACCAAAGCGAATGAAACTGTATCTTGTTTACAGAAGATGCAGACAATATTTGGTAACCCCGACAAGGTCATTACCGACCGAGGCACTGCCTTCACCGGCGAAGAATTCGAAGCATTCTGTGAAGAAAAATCTATCAAGCATTACTTGATAACAACAGGCGTACCTAGAGGGAATGGGCAAGTGGAACGCATCCACAAAATAATAACGCCACTCTTAACTAAGCTGAGCTTAGATGACCCCACGAAATGGTAAAAACATGTGGAAAAAGTTCAGTGAACAACACCTCTCAAAGAAGCATAAAAACAACGCCCTTTGAACTATTAACCGGAGTAAAAATGAGAACAAAGGAAAAAGCAAATATCCAGAAGTACATTGAAGAAGAAATAATCGAAACATTTCAAGAAGAAAGGGAAGAATTAAGAAAGAAATGTAAAGAGAATTTGATTAAAATACAAGAGGAGAACAGGCGAACTTACAACTTGAGACGTAAAAAACCAAAGACATATAGAATTGGAGACCTGGTAGCCATAAAACGCACTCAATTTGGAAGTGATCTGAAGGTTAGAAAAAAATTCCTTGGACCATATGAGATTACTAAAATAAAATCCAACGAAAGATATAATGTACAAAGAGTTGGTACACACGAAGGACCAGCAATAACAACGACCTGCGCCGAATATTTAAAAGCGTGGAGTGAGCTTAGTGCTAGCGAATCCGAGTCGGATTGCTGAGCAGGACGGCCGAACTGTAGGAAGCAAGTGAAGATATAAAAGAAATTTTAAAATTAAAATGAAAACTATGTTAGTACACGAAATAGGCGAGAGGTGGAGGTATCGTTTCATTTTGGCATATCGGTGGTAGTTAATTAAGAGACGCGTACAAGATGGCCGCAAAACGTTTTGAGTAATACACGTATTAATGATGTACAAGATATAAGTTGTTACTTTAGTTTTGTAGATGAATATTGATAAGATTTGCTAAGTGGAGTTATAAGATTTGTTAAGTGTATTTAAATACTGTTCATTAAACTACTAATTTTAATGTTGTGTTTATTGTTTTTAACATTCTCACAGTCCACCCTCCATTCTGATGTGGGATCCTACATATATATATAAATAGGCGCCCCCCTTGAAATTCTCCGCACCCCCCTGGCAATAAAAGCTAGATCCGCCACTGGTCTGTCGAGAGACGTCTGTTGGAATTTTGAACAGGCCTGCTAAGTCAACGCTAGCTAATATGTCATCACTTGCTACAGTGACAGGTTGGGAGTCAGCTGAAAGTTTGTTGTGATTACGTATGTTACATTAACATTAATATTGTGTTCAATGACGTCATCGTTATTTCCACGTACATCATTTTCAATTACATTATTATTTAAAATTTGATTTAAATGCCTTTTCCAAATTCCCCAGATTCCAACTTTACAATATATGATCTGGATCCCAATTTCTTAACAATTTCTGCACAAGTCCAACAAGGTTTATTTCTAATCCTGTAACCTTTGACAAAAACTGTACAGCGACTCTAATACAACAACATATAAATAAAAAATATAATAATCACACAAACACATTTTTTTTGGTAAAAATATCAGAGAATATTTAAACCATTTTCGAAAGAATAGTTTTCGGCCACTATTAGAATCGTATTTAGTGTATAGTAATCTATATTATTTTGTCAAAACTGCTATATACTAGTCTTTTGGTTGGAGAGACACTTCACTGTCGTGTAATGAATCTCACTGCTATGTAAAGAATACATGTAATTATTTTTTTCGGGCAAATACAATCTTATGTGTAGCAAATCTTTAAATTAACTACATTTTCGAAATCTACGACTTCAATATACCCGAAATTGATATACAACTCAACAAATTTTATGTAAGTAGCAAAATTCGATTTTCGAGCGTTATTTCGAAAGCAGCTTCATTTGAAACCACGTGCTGCGAACAAACCTAAGCAAATTTATGCATTTCGTATATGCATGGAGTATTTTACTTAAATGTCATAATTTACAGCCGTTCCGGTCGGATATGTAATTTTTTTATTTCATTTCGGGCAAAAGCCGAATAATAACAAGTCATATGCCATTTTTTATTTAATTTTCGTAATTTACAGGTCCGATTTGGTCGAAAACGATATAAAAAGTGTCAAAATAATACGAAGTTGAGCCTTTACATATTTCGGCCGCTATCTTAATTTCGGCACCCCTCAGAGAAAAATTCCGCACATATTCTTGTAGCCAAGGATATGCCCTACAGATTCAGGAAAAATTGAAACAAAATGTTAATATACGCAGATTTGCAGTGATAGAGTATATCATCATGTCTCAAATTTGGGGAAAAAATCTATCAAAATTAATTTTTTTTGAGAATTTGATAACAGATTCGTAATTTACGATATTAAATTAATAGAAAACGAGCCACATCATACGAAATTCGTTAGCCATTTCGGAAATCACTTTTTTGCGTCTGAGAATGAATTCTAGACGGTATGCAAACTAAGTGACGAAAATTCGCGTACGACGCGGAAAATTGTAGCTAAAGGTCCATTTTACAAATATGTATTTAGCTATTTCGCTCTATCATAAAAATTAGTTATCGTTATCGTAATTGGCGCGCTAGTTTCGCCGCCATCTTGAATCTGCCTCGATTCAAAAATAGGTGCTGCGGGTCAAAATGATTTAATTTTTATAAGGAACACGTGTGCCAAATGGCATACCATTATCATCAAGTGCAGTATCTTTCGACGTAGGCACTAGACTAGTAGGGAAAAAAGATTCAAATGTCAAAAATTCCTTCCAATTTATATCTAAAATAAAAGACCTCACAGTACCTGATCAACACATCTTGGCATCCCTTGACGTTGTTTCCCTCTACACAAACACCCCTGTCGACTTAGCAATAAAAATCATAGACAACAAATGGACTGATATTGAACCACACACAGCATTGCAAAAAGAAGAGTTTAAAACTGAGGTAAACTTCTACCTAAAAAACACTTACTTCATTTGAAGTAAGTGTTGATGATGATGATGTTGGTGATGATGATGTCCATCAAGGATTCTATGCCCAAACCATTGGCTGCGCAATTGGTTTTAGAAGAACTTGAAGAAAAATGCTTAAACAACCTAAGTAAAGAACCTATTTTCTATGGACGTTACGTAGATGACATAATACTGACCTACAATAAAGACAAAATAAATGAATTGACAAAAACCTTCAAAAACTTCCACCCACGACTGAAATGCACACTTGAGACTGAACATGACAACACCATCAATTTCCTGGATATATCTCTAATAAGAAACACCGAAAATGGGAACATAAGAACAAATTGGTACCAAAAACCAACTCATAGTTGGCGATACTTAAATTATTTTTCTAATTATCCCAAAAACCTTAAAATAAACATCCTCAACAATGTCATTGACAAGGCCCTAAAATTATCCCATGCCAATTTTAGGAAAGATAACATTAAAAAGGTTACCAACGCGTTCTTAAACAACAATTACCCACTCAAACTTATTCAGAGATGTATACGAGAACGAACAATAAAATTATATAATACTGACAAACAGACAGACAAAAATGATAACAAATGCATACACTCCCATTCCATGATCCCAGCTTTAACCGCTACAAAAAAAACATTTGATAGTCACAATTTATCTGTAACATTTACTACAAATAATAAAAACTCCCGAAATTTCTCTAATTTAAAATCAAAAATTGACAAACTGGACCAATCTAATGTTGTATATTACATCCCATGTTCATCCTGCCCACGTTTTAACTACGCCCATGTGTGTTTTATGCAATTCTTTTAATATATCCTGTTGTAACGATAACGGAATTATAACTCTATGTCCCCACATTAATACACCTTTCTCAATTGTCTCCAGTTTTTCAGTTTTCAGTTTCAGTCTCAATCTCCGTTTTTCTATCAAAATATGTTTAAAAATATTTATCTATATTTTTCGGCCAACCATTTTTGACATATTTAAATATTTTACTTAAGATTGTATCATTTTTAGGGTTTTATAGGTATGACCAAAAAACCCTTATACCGTCCTTTTTTTCCGTCTGTCTGTCTGTCTGTCTGTTCGGTAAAAATTGTAGCCAAACGGCTAAACCTAGAGAGTTAAAATTTGGCATGCTTTACAACTCTTTGACCCGCACATAGGAAAAATACTAAAACATCTAAAAAACATATCCCCCTAAAAATATAAACAAATACGTGCTCATCGAAAAAAAAAATATATATATTATTCTGAGTAGGGTATCAAATGAAAGCCCTTGATACGTGGATTAACGATCAAATTTTTATTTTTGAAAAATAAATTATTTTGAAGCGATTTTTGCCAAAATTGTGCAAAAAAAATGTTGTCCCACACCCTGTAGCCCAGATGGTTTAAACTAAAAATCTGAAAAAATTCTAAGTAATGTACACTGGTGTGAATCGAAATAATACAATAGGAATTTTTGTTTAGACTATGTTTTTGGAAAAAAACGCATTTTTTGTGTTTTTTTTTTTTTTTGCTAATAATGTACACAACTTATAGCTTTGTAACACGCTATACTGGAAAGTGAATGCTGGTCTAGTGGTTATGACGCTGGCTTTTCACCCAATTCACTCAATCCGAAAGGGATCGAACCCTGCAAGGAAGAGACAATATTATTTTTTGTTTTTTTTTTAATTTTTATATTGTTTAAATTATTTTTTCAAAATTCTAGTTAAATTTGGGCAAATGTTGCATTTAATTTTTAAAAGCGTAAATTTAATAACCAGTGGAAATTGTTTAAATTATAATTTAATTCTGTCTCAATGTACACGAAATCAGAGGGGCGGAGCTTATAACAACCAATGGAAGCCATAGGCGCAATTTTTAAAGTTGTTAATGCACCTTGCTATATAAAAAAAAAATACTGCACATATTTAGATACCTAAAGAATGGTATTAGGCGTTCGAATTAAAATTAACAAAAAAAAATATTTTAATATAAAATTTGTTTTGGCATCCCAAATAATCATCATTCTCTTACTAAATACCTGCAAAACCCTGAAATGTGTGAAAATTTACACTTCACATCAATTTTTATTTGACTTATGTACAACATGTTTAAAATTTAAGGTAATATCTCCATCTTCGATATACTTTAAATCTGTATAATTATCAATATTACTCTCTACATGCTTTATTTTTAAGGGAGCACGAGATAAAAAATCGGATGAATTTTATTTTGAAATTACATATTGAATATCATAATTATAATCGCTCAATATTAACGCATACCTCTGCATGCGCGATGCTGCCAGGACCGAAAGTCCCTTTTTTGGTCCAAATATTGCCAAAAGAGGTTTATGATCGGTGCACATTATGAATTTATTTCCGAACAAATACTGGTGGAATTTTTTCATACCGAATACGATTGCTAACGCTTCTTTATCAATTTGCGAATATTCTTTTTCGCAATTTGTTAAAGAGCGAGACGCGTATGCTATGGGTTTCTCAGAACGATCCACTAAAACATGCGGCAGAACTGCCCGTAAACCATACGGTGATGCATATACCGTCAATTTGAGAGTCCAGCGCGGATTATAATGAAGTTGTATTTCTGAAGACGCCATTTTTTCTTTAATATTTTTAAATTATTTTTCGCATTTATCATTCCATACGAATTTTACATTTTTTTAATAACAAATACATCAGATGTACTAATGATCTAAAACTTTGATCTAAAACTTTTTCGACGTTTTCTACATGTTCCGCAATTGTTTTTCCAGTGATTAACACGTCGTCCAAAAAACAAACAACACCGTCTATCCCCAATAACATTTGATCCATTTTCATTTGAAAAATGGCGGGTGCCGAACTAACTCCGTAAGGCAGACGGCGGTAGCGAAAAAGCCCTTGATGCGTTATAATTGTTGTCAATTCGCTTGATTCTTTATCCAAACTTAATTGTTGATAAGCCTGAGAAATGTCTAACTTACAAAATTTTGTACCCCCCTGTAGCCTGGCCAACAAGTCCTCGATCCGAGGCAACGGATATTTATCACAATTTACAAAGGGGTTTATTGTAACTTTATAATCCCCACAGATTCTGATACTACCGTCCGCTTTAAGTATCGGAACTATAGGTGTCACCCAGTCACTAAATTCTACCGGTTCAATAATTTCTAGATGAATTAATCTTTCTAATACTTGTTCTAGAAAGAAATGGTAAATATGGAAAATATAGAAAGAATATGGTAATGGCCTTGGTTTAAATGATTTTGGACGGGCACTCTTGTCATAATTTAAAGAAAATAATTTATTTTTAATTGGTTTGACAGGTTCATTTTCACCACCAGAATTTAAATTAAGGTTGAAGCTGTAGAGCGATCAGCTGGTGGTAGTTTGGATGTTAAATGATAAATAATGTTTTGTTTCGACTAGTTTCGTGGGCTTTAGACCGCACGTCATCAGGAATTTATTTTCTAAAATAATCAAGAAATACATGTACAAATGTTACAGAGAGAATGAATATAGTTATAATACCTATTAAATACTGACCTATGCATGATAATAAACGACAATAGCACAGTATGACGTCTTGAAAAAACGTGTTGTTCTCGATCAATTAGTTTTCAAATAAATAACAGATCTAAATGACCTTATTAATATACGTACGGTAAACATGTTAAAAAGTAAAAGCATTCTTAACAAATAAGAATGTGGGATGTACCCAATAATAAAAGTTAAACGTTAAAAAGAAATCATGCTATATCACAGACAGTCAGACTAGAAGTGACTTGAGAAACGGAAACTAGTTGATTCAGAAACGAGCACGTGACCCAACCAAACGGTAAGGCGCTAAATTTAAAAATGGTGACAAAATTAACCTTAGAAAAATCAGCCATCAAGTGTATGAAACAAATAATATTAAATGGGATTTAATGCTGGGTAATATTCTCAATCAAGTAAGAAAGCTAAATAGAAAGAGGGTATTATTCAGCATCAAATGTACATTAATAACACTAAATGATAGTTATGAACTATAGTAAATATATGAACAAGAACATGAAAGTCATATCTGCAGTTAAGGCATACAAGAGGCAGGAGAAAATTAGTCATATTTGATTTTGATTTTGTCTATAAGCAGCTTGAAAACTTTAATCGAAGGGAAGTCTGTTTGTTCGTTCAATAGGTTAATGTGATTTGACGTTTTATGTCTCGTGATGAATATTTCTTCCAAAGTGTTGAGATGAGGACCTTTATCTGCAAATGCTAAAAATTCCGTGTGTGCTGAGATGTTAAAGTCATGATTGGTGCTTATGAGGTGGTTAGCAAATGTAGAGTAATTATGTTGTAATCTACGCGCTGTTAGATGTTCTTTAATACGGATGCTAAAACGACGTCCACTTTGCCCTATGTAGATTGAGGGACAGTCAGCACATTTAAGTAGATATACCCCATTCTTATTTTCATTTTTTATTAAGTCTTTAGCATTAAAAAGTGAGTCTCCGATGTTATTGTTGTTGCAAATGCCAATCCGTATGTGTTCGTAGCTAGTTTTAAGTATATGTATCAATTTGTCCGTTATGTTGTTAATGTATGGGATTTTATAGAATTTTGTGGCAGTTTGTTGAATAGCTTGGGTATTGTATGCCAATTTATTAATTAGTTTAGATTTAATAGCTGTAATTCTTTTTGTTATCAAATGTTGGGGAAATTCGTTATGGAAAGCGATTTGAAGAATTATGTGGACCTCTCTGGTGAAATGATCACTTGTCATGGGTATAGAGAACAATCTATGGATAATGGCGTTGAAAGCTGCGAGTTTATGTGTGTGGTAAAGGTTCGAAGAGTATGGGATGACATTATCTGTGTGAGTTTGTTTACGAGAAATGTGATAGTTAAGACGGTTATTGTGACGGGTTATGGTGAGATCTAAAAAAATGAGAGTCAGGTTATGTTAAAGTTCGATGGTGAATTTAATATTGGGGTGAATGTTGTTAATGTGACTGAGAAATTGATCTATAGTGGAGGGGGGTCCATGCCAAACGCAAAAGATATCATCCACGTATCGCCACCAACATCTAATGTGGTGTTTGAAATTGTGATCTTGTGTAATAGACTCCTCTAGATTAGACATAAAGATATTGGCTAATATGCATGAGAGGGTTGAACCCATCGCTAATCCGTCAGGTTGTACGTAATATTTGTCATTGAAAGACATGAAATTTTGTTTAAGTGCTAGTTCTAATAACTGATAAACGCTGACTGCGGTGTAATCATCTAGATTGGAGTTAACAGGTTTAATATTTATAAGATCAAGTGTGTCTTTAATAGGCACGCAAGTGTATAGGTTTGTGACGTCAAAAGAAACTAGGGTACATGAGGTAACATCTAGATCCTTTGTTTTTTGGTAAAGGTCTTTGGAATTAAGTAGACTGTGTTTAAATTCGAAGTTAAGTTGTGAACTCAAAAAATCGGTGAGAAAACGTGATATTTTGTAAGCTGGTGAGTTACAAAAGGAAACTACTGGACGTATTGGGATCAATAATTTGTGCAGGAACGATTGTGGGGTTGTCCCACCCCATTAACCAGATTAACCATACTAACAGTTTTCATTCACAGATTAACACTATTAACAATAATAACCAAACACGCTCATCCAACGACACAAACAACATCTCATCTTTTCCTAATAACAATATTAACCCCCCCACTAATACCCGCCCATCAAATACAGTCCTATTAACAATAATAACCATAATAACAGTCTACACCCCGCTACTAACAACATTAACAATATTAACCACACACACGCACCCCCTCACACACACAACCACAGGAGCACTTCCCTCCCCACTAACCCAAATAACACCCCGCCTCCAGCTAACATTATTAATCACCCTCACTCTCCGAGCTCATCTGTGCCACAACATCACACGAACAACATATCCACACACAACCGTAACATCACCACTCAGAACACTCTTTACAACTTACTCACCACTCATCCATCATATTACAATTTAGATTACCCCCTACATAATATCTTTAATAATTTTGATAACACACTTACATACCACAAATTCCATCAACGGGTCCTCAACCTTAGCAACACCTCGTTCTCTAACAACGAATATACCCCCCTTGAGAAAGGTTTCAAATTTAAATGCCACGGACCTCCCTCTAACAAAGACATGTTAAATCTCATCTCGGACCATAATCATATTTTCACTGATTTCAAAACAGATGACAGTACTAAACATTCTATCGTCAAGAATATTGACATATGACATTCCAAACTTATTAATAAGTCCCATACTAATTTCCAATCTACCACACTTCACAATCTCAGTAAAATTAACGATATTATTTTCACTAAATCAGATAAAGGTAATGCAATCGTTGTTCTCAATTCTACAGACTATCGATCGAACGTGGAGTCTTTCTTAAGTGAAAACAACTTTAAAACTTTAACGAAGAACCCTCTACCTAAATATCAAAAAGACTTGCTTAATTTCAACAAAGACATGGTTATTGATAACACCAATATTAGAAAATTGATTCCTATGAATCCTTCAATACCCCGCTTATACGGTCTTCCGAAACTGCACAAATTATTGATCCCAATACGTCCAGTAGTTTCCTTTTGTAACTCACCAGATTACAAAATATCACGTTTTCTCACCGATTTTTTGAGTTCACAACTTAACTTCGAATTTAAACACAGTCTACTTAATTCCAAAGACCTTTACCAAAAAACAAAGGATCTAGATGTTACCTCATGTACCCTAATTTCTTTTGACGTCACAAACCTATACACTTGCGTGCCTATTAAAGACACACTTGATCTTATAAATATTAAACCTGTTAACTCCAATCTAGATGATTACACCGCAGTCAGCGTTTATCAGTTATTAGAACTAGCACTTAAACAAAATTTCATGTCTTTCAATGACAAATATTACGTACAACCTGATGGATTAGCGATGGGTTCCCCCCTCTCATGCATATTAGCCAATATCTTTATGTCTAATCTAGAGGAGTCTATTACACAAGATCACAATTTCAAACACCACATTAGATGTTGGTGGCGATACGTGGATGGTATCTTTTGCGTTTGGCATGGACCCCCCTCCACTATAGATCAATTTCTCAGTCACATTAACAACATTCACCCCAATATTAAATTCACCATCGAACTTTAACATAACCTGACTCTCAACTTTTTAGATCTCACCATAACCCGTCACAATAACCGTCTTAACTATCACATTTCTCGTAAACAAACTCAAACAGACAATGTCATCCCATACTCTTCGAACCTTTACCACACACATAAACTCGCAGCTTTCAACGCCATGATCCATAGATTGTTCTCTATACCCATGACAAGTGATCATTTCACCAGAGAGGTCCACATAATTCTTCAAATCGCTTTCCATAACGAATTTCCCCAACATTTGATAACAAAAAGAATTACAGCTATTAAATCTAAACTAATTAATAAATTGGCATACAATACCCAAGCTATTCAACAAACTGCCACAAAATTCTATAAAATCCCATACATTAACAACATAACGGACAAATTGATACATATACTTAAAACTAGCTACGAACACATACGGATTTGCATTTGCAACAACAATAACATCGGAGACTCACTTTTTAATGCTAAAGACTTAATAAAAAATGAAAATAAGAATGGGGTATATCTACTTAAATGTGCTGACTGTCCCTCAATCTACATAGGGCAAAGTGGACGTCGTTTTAGCATCCGTATTAAAGAACATCTAACAGCGCGTAGATTACAACATAATTACTCTACATTTGCTAACCACCTCATAAGCACCAATCATGACTTTAACATCTCAGCACACACGGAATTTTTAGCATTTGCAGATAAAGGTCCTCATCTCAACACTTTGGAAGAAATATTCATCACGAGACATAAAACGTCAAATCACATTAACCTATTGAACGAACAAACAGACTTCCCTTCGATTAAAGTTTTCAAGCTGCTTATAGACAAAATCAAAATCAAATATGACTAATTTTCTCCTGCCTCTTGTATGCCTTAACTGCAGATATGACTTTCATGTTCTTGTTCATATATTTACTATAGTTCATAACTATCATTTAGTGTTATTAATGTACATTTGATGCTGAATAATACCCTCTTTCTATTTAGCTTTCTTACTTGATTGAGAATATTACCCAGCATTAAATCCCATTTAATATTATTTGTTTCATACACTTGATGGCTGATTTTTCTAAGGTTAATTTTGTCACCATTTTTAAATTTAGCGCCTTACCGTTTGGTTGGGTCACGTGCTCGTTTCTGAATCAACTAGTTTCCGTTTCTCAAGTCACTTCTAGTCTGACTGTCTGTGATATAGCATGATTTCTTTTTAACGTTTAACTTTTATTATTGGGTACATCCCACATTCTTATTTGTTAAGAATGCTTTTACTTTTTAACATGTTTACCGTACGTATATTAATAAGGTCATTTAGATCTGTTATTTATTTGAAAACTAATTGATCGAGAACAACACGTTTTTTCAAGACGTCATACTGTGCTATTGTCGTTTATTATCATGCATAGGTCAGTATTTAATAGGTATTATAACTATATTCATTCTCTCTGTAACATTTGTACATGTATTTCTTGATTATTTTAGAAAATAAATTCCTGATGATGTGCGGTCTAAAGCCCACGAAACTAGTCGAAACAAAACATTATTTTTCATTTAACATCCAAACTACCACCAGCTGATCGCTCTACAGCTTCAACCTTAATTTATTTTTAAATGAACCAAAACGTTCTTCAAGAATACTTTTATATTTATTTTGAACCCATTCTATTGTTGATAGGGTATCTAAAGAGTTAATTTGTAAATTAAATTTTGCAATAAAATCGCGACCTAAAATGTGTGGTCCACCGCTTTCTATAACGTAAAATTTTAAATTGTTTTCTTTATTTTTATAATTACTAAAACATTAATTTCGTCCACTGGTTTGATATGTTGACCGGCATAGCTTACTAAACTCATACTCGTTTCCGCTAACGGCACATTTTTAAAATGTTTTTTATAAAAATTACATGAAACAGCTGAGACACCTGCACCTGAATCTAACTCCATCTCCAGAGATTTATTCTGGACAAAAATATTAATTTTTATCGGGTTATAAATATTCGATCTTAAATTGAACAAATTCATACCATCATCTACTTCTAAAAACTTGCAACTTGTATGTTTGTAATGCCTGGGCCACATTTGCGTTATAAGCTTCGCCGATAATTGCGCGATATATAAATTCGTGGTAAACTGCACCTATCGATATCGTGCTAAAGCGCAACTTGTGGCCATACTTGCGTTTTCGTCGCTACACATTATTTACGTTAAAAAAATGTCGGACGAAATGATAGCTATGGCACTGTATTATTTAAGTGCGTGGAATATAATAATATTCATCATAACTGCATCCTAAAATTATTTTTTACATTTAATTTTACAAATTCAAACATAATCTTACCTGATTTTGACACAAATAAGTTGTAAAGAAATATGTACAATATAACCTCAACTGATGCCGGATAAACAACAATACGCGCCAACAGAACATACTACGCTCTGCGCTAAGTTCCTTTGATGTGCGCTCTAAAACCGCCACTTCAGTTATCGTCATGTGTCTAGTGGCGCGCACTGCTAATATTGTGAACGCAAACCGATAATAGCTGGCCATATTAGCGTTTATGTCACGTTAAACCGAAGTTTAGCGACGATAGATGCAGGAGTAGGCCAGGCATTATACTTTTTTACCTTGAGACACAGGTTCACTCTTTTTGCACACACTTTGTAGGTGACCTTTAACTCCCCACTTATTACACGAATACTCACGATACTTGCAAGTTTGAGTGGTATGGTTCTTCTTGCCGCACACCTTGCAAAATGATCCCTTTCCCCTCTGCTGGCGATGATTCCTCATGTACAGGATCTCAGGATCTTCTGGCTCCTTTTTGAGCTGAATACTGCTGGTCTCAGCCTCACGTACTGTAGCCCCCTGATTCGGCCATGTGAACTCAATGGCTTGAGACATCTTCACCGCTTTCGCGAAGGTGAGGGTGTTGTTCTCCACGAACAAGTCCAGTTAGTTAATAGTCAGGATTTAAAATAACAATTTTAAAATTAATAAAGAACACATCATATTGTCCGGTTATTGAGATTGGTATCCGGTTATCCGGTATTGACTCAGAGATAAGCTTATCTCTGAGTTCAATAACCGGACAATATGATGTGTTCTTTATTAATTTTAAAATTGTTATTTTATATCGTGACTATTAACTAAGCTCTGATGAAGATTTAAATTAAAATCGAAACATTAGCGAAGTTAATAAATTTGTTTTTATTTTCTGACTGGTCCGAATCCCATTACCTTCAACTATAATAAATGAATACAATATAGTGAGATGTAATTCACAAAATTGACATACTGGGGGGAGGGGTATTAATATTTATAAAAAATGGTGTTACATGGAAAGAAAAATTAAATTTGTATGTGCATAATAATTTATGGTGTGCCATTGTTGAATGTAAGTGTGTTCAAACTAATTGGATGATAGGGGTACTTTACCATTCTCCGTCGGGTAGTGATAGTGTTTCTTGTATGAAATGAAAAATTTGTTGGATAGTATTACAAAAGATAATGTTAAATTCATATTATTAGGAGATTATAATGTAAACTGGTTCGACTATGGTAATTTTTATAGTAATAAATTAATGAACCTTGTACATAGTTATGGACTTTATCAGATTATAAATGAAGCAACCAGAATCACAGCTACTAGTGAATCATTAATTGATTTAGCTAATATAAAAAATGTTAATTCTGTAGTTCATCATACACCTAAAATTGCGGATCACGCAATAATTTCTGTAAATTTGATTGATAATTTAAAGTATTTGAAATTTAATAATGTTAAATGTTACAGAAATCTTGGTCAAGAACAATTAGATATTATAAAAGGTAAATTAATAGATTGCTCGTTTCCTCTCATTTCAACAAATGTTAACAAAATATATGATGATATGTACAAAATATGTTACGAAGTTATTGATAACGTAGCACCTATTAAAACAATACAAATAAAAAACAAAAATTTACCATGGTTCGATCTAGAACTTAAAAATATTTGTAAAGAACCAGATAGAATGTATCTTGATTTTAAAAATTGTAATATTTTAGTTAAAAATCACCTATGGCTAAAATTTAAAAGCGTTAGAAATAAATGTATCAATTTACGAAGGAAAAAGGAATATAGTTATAATGAAAAATTAATAGAAAAAAATAAAACTAGTCCAAAATTATTGTGGAAGAATTTGAAAAATATTTTAAATAATAATAAAGAAATTAAGTATCCAGATATTATTAAATTTAATGTAGATAATAACTCTATCAAAACCTCTGAGAAAGCTTTACATTTCAATAATTTCTTTATAAATTCAATACAAGAAATAATTAATAGTATTCCAATTGTAAATAACATTGTATTAACACATACATTTTCTTGTAAGAACATTTTTAGTAATTTTAATACAATTTTTTTGACAGAATTGCATAAAATAGTTCAAAGTTTGAAAATAAATACTAATCCTTCGGATATATTTAATTCTAAGATTTTAAAATCAATTACCACAACAATCGGTCATGTATTTTTGCATTGTGTAAATACATCTTTAGAAACTGGCTACTTTCCGGAACACCTCAAATGTTCTACTATTACGCCTTTACCTAAAGTTTCAAAGGCTCTAGATGCCAGTAAATATAGACCTGTTAACTCGTTGCCAACATTGGAAAAATTATTAGAAAAAGTGGTAAGTAAACAAATTACTGAGTTTTTAGAAGATAATAAAATATTTATCACAAATCAGTCCGGATTTAGAAGGAATCATTCGTGTGAGACCGCTTTACAGGGTATGATATCCGAATGGAAGTACCAGGTGGATAATGATTATTTCATTGTTGCAGTATTTCTAGCCATACGTAGAGCTTTTGAAACTATTGATGGAGGAATACTGATGAAAAATTATTTAACTATGGGATTCGTGGCACAGCATTAGCGTGGTTTAAAAATTATTTGTCAGACAGGTACTGTAGCGCCCGCCTACGTTTGGTGGTAACCGTTGGACAAGACAGCGTTACACAGTGGTCGACAATCTAAAAACTCGAAGGACCGATATATATTGGAAGCACAGCGCGCTTGTAAATAGAGTGGTCTATTGTGTCGTGGACGTACGCGCAGTGAGTTGAGTAACTGCCGGTTTCAACCTTAAGGAAAGAGGGTGGATTTTAACTCTTCTGCTCCTAGGGGCTGATCTAGGAGACTGCACAAAGGAATGGTGGCCCTCGCTGGGGACAGAAGGGTTAAAGTCCAGGCCCACAAATAAGGTGAAAGGTGGAGCCAATACTTGATGTTTCCCTCGATGACTCCTACCGACGATGTACCTAACACGAAAATATCGTAGACTCAACTCACTGGATGTTAAGTACACCTGGCAAGATACGGTGCAATGTAAACTGGCCAGTGTACCTTGTCGGACACAATACAAATAATATACTGTACAAAACATATAATTAACACTATAAATATAATTGTGTTTTGGTGAAAACCAAGCTTTAGTTCAGTAATAGAACTACAAATAAATTTGCAACAAACAAATGGTTAAATTGCATTAATAATTTAAGAAATATCAGCTGAAGGCACGTAAAAATAAACTACAATTAATTGAATACTAGGACAATAATATCTGCAAATTAACAATAATATGCAGTATTATTGTTACTAAATTATATTAGCTGAAGGCTATACTAAAGAATTAACAACAATAATAAATTGAAACCTGAAAATTGAATTGAAAGAGTAAGTTCGGAATGAACTACTATAATAAACAATATTCTCTATAAACAAAATTCTAAATAGAATATTTTTATATACAAAAAAACAGAATAAAACTACAGTGTACGACACTTAGCTGGATTCTGGATCTTCCTGAGGAGACGGAGAACCCTTCTGGAGCAGATAAGAGCTGATCTGGTTTTCACACTAATTTATAAGATGCACTATATGATTTATTCGTCAGTTTGTAAGGCTGACGAATGCGGTTTTAATAACACAGTTATTTCGGGTCGTAAATCCGAAATAAACACGGCATAAAAAATAGCCGAGAAGAAAAAACACTGAATTTAGGTTTTATATCCCATGCGGTCTGGAAAAACGTTATATCAACGAACAGGTTAATTGATAATGAACGGTCAGCGACCTGTTAATTGCGGTTAACTAATGAATTAGATTTGCATAAAACTGCAAGGAAAAATTTGTAGATGGCCCTAGTTGGCCTAAAACATGGAAAATATACAGGAAATGTGGTTTAACAGTTAAATTAATTAAAATTACAAAATTGGGAAAATTGGGGCGCCTAGCGGGCCCAACATTCCGCCGGCCAAAACGAATGTTTTAGAACCGGGAACAACAAATTATGATTGTCAAATAGAGTGGCAATCAACATACTGGAGGACAATAATCGATTGGAAGGGGAGCCAGTTTCACTACTGGCCTGAGCAAGGTACCCTTGGCGGTCTTGACGGTGGCGACTCTCACCACGTCGTCTCTTCCAGGGGAGACTGTAATCACTCGCCCCAACCTCCACTGCAAGGGGGGCAGGCAGTTGTCCTGGACCAAAACCAACTGTCCTACCTGCAACGATAACGCAGGTTTGTCCCACTTGTGGCGTTGTTGAAGCGTGTTCAGATACTCATTGTTCCAACGCCTCCAAAAATCTTGAACAATTTTTTGCGTGAGTTTCCATCTCTTTAGTATCGCAATGGGTTCACCTTCAAGGTTGGGTTCTGGGACAGATACGGCAGGTTCCATTGTAAGGAAATGGCTGGGCGTGAGCGCCTCACAGTGCTCTGGGTCCGTGGGCAGTTGGGTGACCGGCCTCGAATTAAGGACAGCTTCTATTCTGGCCAATACAGTTGTCATCTCCTCATACGTGAGCACTTGTTCGCCAATAACTCGAGCCAAGTGAAATTTCACGGATTTAATAGCAGCCTCCCACAATCCTCCAAAGTGTGGGGCTGACGCAGGGTTAATGTGCCACTCGACACCATCCACTGCCAACTTATTGGCCAAACAATCGTTGTAATTCGAGGAAGTTACAAATTTCTGGAGCTCCGAAAAGTGAGCTTTAACTCCAATGTAATTTGTTCCTCCATCGCTGTAGATTTTGGAACATCTTCCTCGCCGAGAGATGAATCTATGGAAGGCGTTCAAGAATGTTTCAGTGGTCAAATCAGATGCAAGTTCAAGGTGTACTGCTTTAGTGGCAAAGCAGATAAACAGGCAGAGATATGCCTTATGAAACTTATAGCCTCTACCTTTATACGGCGTGACCATATAGGGTCCTCCGTAATCAGTGCCTATAATAGCGAACGGTTTCTCTGGTCTGACTCGGGGTTGAGGCAGATCTCCCATCATGGGGTGCATAAAGGTCGGCTTATTTCTGAAACATCTAACGCACTTACGACAATCTCTTCTAATAAGGTTCCGTGCACCTACTATCCAGAATGCGCGTTCAACGATAGCTTGGATGGTTCTCGGCGATGCATGTAAGTGTTTGTCGTGGTAATACTTCACTAACATGTCGGTAAGGGTGTGTTTTGAGGACAACAGTATGGGGTGCCCATGATCGTAGGTTCTCTCGGCAAATCGTAGTTTCCCGCCTACTCTCATCAGGCCATGTCGATCAAAGAAAGGGTCCAGCTTCCTTAAGGGTTTGGAAACGGGTTTACGTTCTGCAAGACATTTCAACTGCGGTCCGAATGCATCGACTTGAGCCATTCGTGCCAGCCGCATCTGGGCTCGACTTAGTTCGGCAGTTGAAATGAATCCATACCACTTGTTTCCTCGGGGTCGCGAATTATTGATAAAACGTAGGCATATGGCAGTAATTCTCATCAGTCGGGAATATGATGAGTACAAAAGAAACATCTCATTTACTTGCTCGTTCTGCTGAACGAGGCATATAGCTGGTTTAGTCTCAGCTAGTACATCTTCCTCAGACGTTGAGAAAATGGTACTGGTATTTATTGGCCATTCTTCAATGGGTCGGTTCAGCCAAATGAGTCCAGACCACCAGAGCGGGTGCTCTGGCAGTTCAGAGGGTAACAACCCTCTGGACGCGCAATCTGCGGGGTTGTCCGCCGAGCGTACATGATGCCAGTCGGATACTTTCGTAAGTTGGCTTATTTGCGACACTCTATTTGCCACAAATGTTTTCCATCGATGAGACGGGGCCTGAATCCACGCTAGGGTGACGGTGGAGTCAGTCCATAAATAGGTATGCCTTAAGTCGATGCTTAAAGACTCGGTTACACAACTAACTAGTTGTGCGAGCAACAGGGCAGCACAGAGCTCCAATCGCGGCAGGGAGACTTGCTTGACGGGTGCTACTCTGGTTTTTGCCATAACTAGAGAAATCTTGGTACATTCGCTAGTGTGGCTGCGGAGATACACGATAGCTGCATATCCTTTCTCTGACGCATCGCAGAAGCCCACCAGGTCGGTGGTCACGGTATTGGGTATCCATCTTGGGATAGATACCTCACTGATGCGATGCAAATGAGACTTGAAGTTGTCCCATTTTTCACTGATGGCATGAGGGAGCGGGTCGTCCCACCCTAATCCAGCTTTCCACAAGTCTTGAATCAAAAGCTTCACCACTACGGTGATCGGTGTTAGCCAACCTAATGGATCGAATATCCTTGTAGCTTTTGACAGGAGCTGCCTTTTAGAGTTGGTGGATTCGGGTAGGTTAATCTGATACATGAAGGAGTCGGTGAGAGAATTCCACATTAACCCTAGGATCTTAACCGTGTGATCCTTATCTAGATCTAACGGTTCTTGGTCCAACCTATGGTCCTTTGGAATATCTCTTAACACTTCAGGGTGGTTGCTGGACCATTTGCGTAGTTGCATTTCAGCTTTTCCAAGTAAACCGATGAGTTGGTGTCTAAGAGCGAGGGCGTCGGGAACGGAGCTGGCACCTGTGATAATATCGTCTACAAAGGTGTCAGAGTCTAATGCCCTTGCAGCAAGCGGAAAGGCATGTCCCTCGTCTTGTGCCAGTTGTTGGAGGGTCCGGATGGCCAAAAATGGTGCGCTCGTCGTACCATAAGTGACGGTATTCAACTGGTACGCTTGGGGGGTTGTAGTTAGATCAAAGTTCCAGAGAATTTTCTGGAAACATCGCTTCTTTTGTTGAATCAGGACCAGACGAAACATTTGTTGGATGTCAGCAGTAAAGATAATTTTATGCAGTCGTTGACGCATTACAAGGCACGCTAAATCTACCTGTAATTGTGGTCCTGGTAAAAGTGTGTCATTTAAAGACACTCCGTTCGTTGTGGATTTGGAAGCGTTGAAGACTACACGCAGCTTCAACTTCGGTCCATCATATTTGATGACGGGGTGATGCGGAATAAAATATCCATCCTCTAACATAGGATGCTTATTGGCCAGTTTGGACATATGGCCGGATTCGAGATAATCTCGCATAAAGTTTACATACTCTTCACGAAGAGCGGGTTGCCTGTTGAGTCTGGCTCGTAGGGATCGGTAACACACCAGTGCGGTTCCAAATGAGCCGCCTAGCTCAACAGCATCGGGTTTTCGTAGCAATGGAACAACATAACGACCTTCCTCGGTGCGGTTATGCTGTTGGAGATAGATCAAATCAGCTTTGATCTCATCCTCGGTTTGGGCAGGTTTATGGGGAACTTCTTCTAATTCCCAAAACCTCCTTACGGTTTCGTTCAACTCCTGAGCCACCGATACGTGGAAGGACTTAACTTTGTTGGCTGGTCCGGGAAATGGACCGGTAATTACTACGCCCAAAGCGGTTTCTATCGCGTATGGGCCTTCAGGTAATTTCACTGGTTTTCCTTTAACCAAAGAAAAATAGACATCAGCTCCCAGTAGCATGTCTACTGGAGCGGTTTGGTTGTAACTTGGGTCTGCCAGTTGCACTTCTCTCAACATGGGTGATGTGAATGGACGGAAAGTCTGGGCTGGCAAGCAGGCAGCAATGTTCTTAACTACCAGGGCATTGGTAGAAAAGTTGTTCCAGTTGTGACGCGGGCGGAAGTGACATTTAACAACTCCTGAGACCGCGTCTACCTCCACATTGGAAACTCCAGATATGGAGGCCTTGGTAGGCTTCAAATCTAAGCCTAGTTTGAGACAGCAGCTATCCGACATCAAGCTGGTCTCACTCCCGCTGTCAAGGAGTACTCTAACTTCCTTCCAGCGTTGTTGGGAGTCTCTCACTTGGATGCGTGTGGTACTCAACAGAACACGCGATAACCTCGGTTGAGGTGTGGTCCTCGTATTGTGTACTACTACGAGAGTTGAAGTTGAAGGCTTTTCCTTGCTAACTTCAATGTCAGGTTGGCTCTTTGGACGGAATGGTTTAGCTTGGGAGACATCATGTGCTCTTCCTGTTGGGAGGTGTTCCCCAATATGAAGCAGTGTATGATGTCGCTGGTCACAATATCTACAATTGTACTTGGAGTTACAAGTCGGAGCTTGGTGGTTTGGCGAAAAACAATTGTGGCAGTGATTGTGTTTCCTTATGAGAGAACGTCTCTCATACGGCGTGAGACTTCTAAACTTCGTGCAAGAGTGCATAGGATGTGATGTTTTGCACTCTAAACAAGTTAACGTTTGGTAGGAAGTGGTTACAAAAGCCTTTTTCTGCCTTTGTGACCTCGGGCTTGCGCTAGCTCTCGGGTTTGAACTAGCTCTTACGGAGGGTTCTATGATCGGATCTTCTTGATCCACAGTCTGCCACTGTTGGGAGGTAACGTATGTGCTCAAAAAATCTAGCAATTCGGACAACGTTGGTAGGACTTCGGATTCAGATGGCGCTCAAATCTGTTCCTGGTCTGAGTGTTCAGTTTCCTGACTAGGATGCAGGCGAATATTTGAGACCAGTTGTCCACAGGCTCTCCCTGAGCCCGTAGAGCTTCTACATGGCTGGCGATCGATGACACAAACCTTGAGACGTTATGGAAAGACATGTTGGTTAAAGAATCCAAGTCCAATAGTCCGTCCACATGATGTCCAGAAATCAGGCGAGTGTGCTGATATCGCTTTTTCAGGACGGCTAAAGCTGGTTCGTAGTTAGCATCAGTGAGCTTGAGATTTCTTACAAGTTCTAATGGTTCTCCAGCCAGACTGGCTTTCAGGTGCTGAAATTTCTGTACTGGAGCGAACGATTCGTTGTTATGTACTGTGCTCATAAACATGTCGCAGTAGGAACTCCATTCGGAAATCTTTCCGGTAAAGGTAGGCAGATCTAACTTTGACAATCGCGTATAAGTTGAAGTAGATTGGATGCTGCTTTGGAAGGCAGTGTAAGGCAGATCAGTTCTGTCACATGACTGAGGAACGTTCTCAGCGATAGGTGACTGATCACAAGTAGTGACGACCTCGGTGACTCTCTCACAAAAATCATCATATTCAAGATTCAGTTCCTCCTGTTTGTCCACAGTTTCTGGAAGAGTCAGTAATTCCAACATGCACTCTTCATAGGTACTCCTCCTTGCTGGTAGCTCCTTGAGTTGAGCACGCACGCGAGCGAGTTTGCTTGGATCGGTCAACGCATCCTGAATGGACCTTTCTAACGTGTCCAAATACCTGACTCAAAATCCCTTTTTTACTGTGAGCCTTGTGACATCATTTGGGAGGAGACAGTTCAGAGAAGCCGATTGTGGGAAAAGGCTTATTTGTTGTCTCTTTGATCTCCCACTTAAATTCCTACCCACGTGTTTGCCGTGCGTGGAGACCCGTAACGCCGGAGAAGAGGATCCTGGTCGGTTGAGGGAGACTGCTGCCCGCGGACAGTACGATCCCAACACGCCTTCTTTGGCCTCGGATTCGGTAAAACGGGAGGCTGAGTCTGGTCAGCTCAGTCAATCGGCTGGTGTCACGGTTCATGAATAGAGTGGCTCCACTACTGGATCGTGGATGCCGGGGTAATGCCGTGCCACTAGACAAGTCTTCGGGGGTCTGTGGGAGCGGCTGCAGCTCGCAAGGTTCCAGAGTTGGCTACTACTGGTTCTCGAGCGGGTCGAGCAGCCCGTGACTACTTCTCCCGATGCTATATCATCCTGACATGCCTGGCGCAATGAGCCGGTTTGCGGCCAACGTCCCGTGTGGGGCTCCCTGGTGGGTGGGCATGGCAGGGTGATGAAACTTAGTATACGGGTATGGCGACTACCCGAAAGGATAATTTTTCTTTAAATTCCGCCAATAGTGAGAGTAAACTCGGTAAAAAATCAAGCAAGAGACCTCGTCGTGATGCTCAGTCATCCGATGAGGGATGTGCAAGGCCTTCTGCAAAGAAGGTTGACAGAACTGTGGAGTTTTGTGCGCCAGTGCCTCGTTTTCTCGTTGTGAAGGTGCAAGAAGAGGGAAAGTCCTTTAAAGAGATGTCCCCCTTCTTTGTTGCCCGAACGCTGGGAAAAACGTGTGCAACTGGTATAAGATCGGTGCGAAAACTGTCGGATGGTACATTGCTTATTGAATGCGAAACTGAGGCTTCTTCCACGCTTCAGAAATGTGAAAAGTTTGGTGAGTTTCGTATTTCAGTACAGCCACATAAGGCACTGAATACTTTCAAAGGCGTCGTAACGGATCGTGACCTTGCGTATGTTACGGAGGAAGAGTTTGTGCAGGAAATGGCATCGCAAGGTGTCGTGGAATGCAAGAAGCTCAACCCCCGGAACGGCAAGCCTTCGATCTCTATGGTGGTGTCCTTCGCTGGCACCAAGTGTCCAACATCGGTAAGGGTGGGATACAACGTTTGTAACGTTCGCCCCTACTACCCCAACCCGATGCGATGCTATAAGTGCCAGCGTTACGGTCACACCTCTAGTCGTTGTGGCCAATCTTCTATCTGTGCCAACTGCGGACAGGACCAACATGATGTTGAAACCTGTCCAAACGCGGCACACTGCGTAAACTGCAAAGGGGCGCATGCCTCTACTTCACGCCACTGCCCAACGTACTTAGAGGAGAAGGCTATCCAGGTCATCAAGACGCACGATAGGATACCGTATTTTGACGCCAAGAGGAAGTATAAAGAGACTGCGCCGGTCACTTTTGCGAAATCCTTCGCACAAGTGGCAGCAAAGAAGACAGCAAGCGTCCAGACACAGACAGAATCAGTGCCTCGTCCGACAGTTAAAGCGGTAGGATTAGCTGCGAAGAATTCCGGAACAGAGCGGAACAGAAGGTGGCGGAATCGGTCCAAGAGACCAGTATTCAGACCCCACAACCTGGGGGATCGGGTCTGAATAAATCCCCCTCGCCTAAAGGAGAACGCACTCAACCTCAGTTCTCCCAACCACCTAAGAAGAAGACCCCACAGTCTTCTCAACAAACGAGAAGCGACCAGAGAATGGTCGCTTCTTCAAAACCCTCATCAGTTACTCCTGAAAAGGAAAATGGGAAGGGATCCGTTGGATCTCACTGGATATCAGTGAGAGCCAAACAATCAAAAAAGGAGTCCAGTGTGTCCATCAAAACACCTGGATTACCAAATGAAAGTGTAGCCGAGAAAATGGCTGTAGACCCGCAACCTAAGGGTAAACCAAAAATCATTAGGTTGCGGGGTAACTCCCCTAAACTGAAATGAATGGTCCACTAATCCAGTGGAACTGTAACGGTGTATACCAGCACTACGAAGAACTGCGACTTTTGTTGTCAGATTTTGCGCCTTCGTGTGTTTGTCTGCAGGAAACAAACTTCAACGAAACCGACACATTCTCTCCTCGGGGATACTCCGTGTTTCGCACGGATTTCCTTACGGGGTAATATGTTTTGATTACTGTGAATTAGTACACACTTTGTATATAGAAATATATTTATTATAAGTTAATTAAAGTATGTAAACAGTTAATATTAAACAATATGTCAACTACTTAGTTTTAAAATTTTATGACAATCTATCTGACAGCTGATTGCTACGGAAACATAGCAATTCCTCCTCTCCAAATTGTTTCTATGGCGTAAAGCGAACAATTGGCTTTTTAAGCCTAGTTGATTTCCGAGGAATGAGGTCTGCTTTAGCATTACATGTTCTTGCAGCTTCTTCTATTTGAGGTTCTGTCGGTACTTCTATTTGTGGTTCTGACGGAGGAATAATGACATTTTTCTGGGCATTTTCTGCAGATTTTTGTAGTTCATGCATTAGAAAAGTATCATCTTCTTTCCTGATCTTGTTAGTAGAAAGATCCGCTGTTTGTAATTTTTTAGTATTGTCACCAAGTCGCAACTGATTTTGATGGCGGCGCACTATACCACGTGAAGTATTAATTTTGTACATCATCCGACCAACATATGAAGAAATTACACCTGGTAACCAGTAATCATTCTTACCAAAAAATTTAACCTGCACTTGGTACTCAACTTGAAATTTTCTTTTATTGGAAGCTAATTTAACGTCGTCTTCGGTTGACGGAAAAAGCATTGTTAAATTAGATTTTGGTTGTCGACCATGTAACAATTCGGCTGGCGATTTGTTGTTGATGGGGTTTGGTGTAGTACGGTAAGAAAATAACATATCACCGCAAGCAACCGAAAAAAGCATTGTTAAATTAGATTTTGGTTGTCGACCATGTAACAATTCGGCTGGCGATTTGTTGTTTATGGGGTTTGGTGTAGTACGGTAAGAAAATAACATATTACCGCAAGCAACCTGTTTTTTATGCTTACCTTCCCACCAAGCTTTTTTCATGGCGTCTTTAAAAGTCCGAACAAACCTTTCTGCTTCGCCATTTGATGCTGGGTGAAATGGTGCACTGGTTAGATGTTTGATGCCATTTCTTGAACAAAAATCTTGAAAAAGCTGAGACGTAAATTGAGTCCCGTTATCAGAAACAATTGTATCTGGAGTGCCTTCAATAATAAAAATGTTTTTAGGGCGTTAATTGTTGTTTCGGATGTAGTATTCTTCATATTGACGATATATGGGAATTTTGAATATCTATCAACGACTATTAACCACATGGATTCCCAAAATGGTCCAGCAAAATCTATGTGTATTCGTTGCCATGGTTTTTCAGCTTTTGGCCAACTGCAATATTCTCTTGGCGGATTCGCCTTGACTCTTTGACATGCTTCGCAACGTTTTATAAGCAATTCGATGTCTGCATCGATTTTGGGCTACCAGCAATGACGTCGAACCATCTGCTTCATACGAACGATGCCTCAATGTCCAACGTGTAACATGTTTAGGACATTATATTGCAAAGACTTTGGTATGACGACTCGTGGAAATTCTGACTGTAACAGCAAGACACCCTGGTGCAAGGAGAGTGCAAGTCGTCGATTATAGAAAATTTTTAGATCATTTTCTGATAATTCGTCAGGCCAACCATGTTTAACGTAGTGAGAAACTTGTTTAAGAAGTTTATCAGTACTAGTTTCTTTAGCAACTTTATTTGCATTTATTGGAAATTTTGCCAAATCATCCTCATTACCACAAGTGATGAGATAACATTCTTCCGATTCCTGAGATTTGTTAAAAATAAGATCAGGACCAACTGGAAGGCGTGATAAGGCATCTGCGTTGCTGTGCTTGTCGGTTGACCGATAACGAATTTTGAAACTCATTAAAGTAATGGCCCAGCGTTGTAAACGCGCCATTGTATATACAGGCAGTTTTTTGTCTGGATTAAAAACAGAAACCAAAGGTTTATGGTCTGTTAGCAATTCAAATGATCGTCCATAAAGATACTGGTGAAATTTTTTTACACCAAAAATAATAGATAGGACTTCCTTTTCTATTTGACATTGTTTTTGAAGCAAATGCTATTGGATATTCTAATCCATTTGGATATCGGTGAGAAAGTACCGCTCCAATGCCATAAGAACTAGCATCTGTAGCCAGAATGACCGGATAGTCATGTCGATAATGAACTAATTTACTTGCTTGCATTATATGGACTTTAAGCTTTTGAAATGCATTTTCATGAACTTTAGTCCATTCGAAATGAACGTTTTTCTTACGAAGTGAATTTAGAGGTGCACATATTTCTGAAAAATTAGGAATGAATCTATTATAATAATTAACCTTACCAATAAAGGATTGTAGCTGCTGCAGATCCTTGGGTCGTGGAAGGTTTTTAATAGCATTAATTCCTGAATCTGAAGGACGAATTCCATGCTGAGATAACATATTTCCAAGATATTCAACCTGTTCTTGAAAGAATTCGCATTTCTTAATATTGCACCGGAGACCATTGTCTTCTAATCTTTGTAATAGATCATTCAATGTGTTTAAATGTTCTTCTATCGTAGTACCAGTTACGATAATGTCGTCCAAGTAATTTGCACATCCTGGAAGTCCAGCAATTACTTGCTCTATAAAGCACTGAAAAATTGCAGGGGCGCTAGCAATTCCAAATGCTAATCGTTGGTATTGGAACAATCCAAACGATGTGTTGATAACAACTAGTTTCTTTGCTGCATCGTCTAGTTCAAGCTGTAAATAAGCATCTGCTAAATCAATTTTAGTAAAATATTTGCCATTTTGAAGCTTTTGAAACAGTTCTTCTGGTCGTGGTATAGGATATTGTTCAATGTCCAATTGTGGATTAATGGTAACTTTGAAGTCGCCGCATATCCTAACTGATCCATTTGGTTTGGATACTATAACAATGGGTGCAGCCCATTCGCTTGTTTTTATTGGCTTTATTATACCAGCTGTTTCTAAACGATCAATTTCTTTCTTAACGATGTCAGTTTGAGAAAATGGTAATGATCGAGGCTTGAAAAATGTAGGCTTTGCATTGGTTTTTAAATATAATGATGCTTGAAAAGTTGAACACTTGCCAAGACCTTGCATAAATACTGGAGCATGTGATCGACAGATTTCATCAATCTTGCCTTTGATACCGTCTTCAAGAATAACTTTAGGTTGTTCAATTTCTATTGCATTAATAACATCTCTAGCTAAAGAATTTTCTTGAATTTTATAACCAAAAGCGTTGAACCAGGGAGTTCCAAAAATATTCATACCAGATGGCGAGTCTGCAACTAGAAGCTTCAGTTTGTGACTTTCAGAACCCACTTTAGCTGTAACTGTTAACCATCCTTTTAAAGGTACTCCCAAATTGCCGTATGTTGTCAGTTGTGATTTAACTGTAGCAAGTTTTGGAGAGCCTAGGGCTCTGTAACCTTCTAAACCAACCGTAGAACAAGTAGCTCCCGTATCCATCAACATACGGATTGTTTTTCCGTTAATATCTACGTTTATGAAGTATCGTAAACCAGTTTCCTCGATGTGTGATAACACTGATACTTCATCACTCGTGTCTCTCTTGTTCTTTCTGTTAAAACGGGTTTTTGGTTTGTCGAAATTACTAGTTTGAGAGCAGCAGACAGTTGCAATATGACCACGTTTATTGCATTTATGACACTTAGCCTTGAGATATTTGCATTCTTGGCGTTCGTGCTTTAGCTTACAGTCTGGACAAGATTTGCCATAATTTAATTTCGTAGGTTGTGTTCTAGATTCACGTGATTTTGAACGTTTGTTTTTATATGTAGATGACATTTGCTGTACATCGGGCGAAGGTATATCTTCCCCTTCTAGTGAATTTTTAGCCAACTGTGTCGTTTCATATATTTCTGCCAATTTCAATACGTCATCTAATGAAGGATTAATATTCTGCAATGCAACAGTGCGCACATGATCGTGTGGAGTGTGAAGCACAATCATGTCGCGAATGTGTACGTCAACAGAAGGATGCTCACAACCTTCCTTAGAGCACACAAAACTGCAATCTCTTGCGATGCCTCGCAGATCCGCAACCCAACTGGCATAGGTTTGACCTGGTTGCATTGTAGTTTTATTAAACCTATAACGTGCAGCTAATATATGTGTAGTTGACTTATAGTAGTCGGTCAACTTAGAGATAATGTCTTCATAACGTTGTTTACTAACGTCGTCATTCCCAAAAAGTTTTCTCAGAAGGTTGAATGTTTCGGTACCCACCCAAGATAAAAAGTAGGCACGTTTTTTCTCATCCGCATCAACTTTATGTGCTTCAAAATGCTGATTTAGACGGCATAAATAAGGTTCCCATTCTTCCTTCTCCGTTTTAGAAAATGGTGGAAACGGTGGCACGTTGTGAGCATTATGTGAAGTTCCTCCACTATTTGATTCGTTATTTAATAGAAAACGTTCCAATATTTTCTCACGTCTTTCGTCTCGTTCCATCATCATTTCCATAAACTTAAGGAATTTATCTTCGATAGACATTTTAATATATATTTTTACAGATGTCAAATAAAATTTGTGACCAAAGTAAAAATCAATTATCCTCGTCGCCAATTAATATGTTTTGATTACTGTGAATTAGTACACACTTTGTATATAGAAATATATTTATTATAAGTTAATTAAAGTATGTAAACAGTTAATATAAAACAATATGTCAACTACTTAGTTTTAAAATTTTATGACAATCTATATGACAGCTGATTGCTACGGAAACATAGCACGGGGTTAAGAGCATGTGACGGTGTGGCAATTCTCGTTAGAGACACATTGTACCACGATCCTGTAGACATTAACACGGAGTTGCAGGTCGTAGCAGTTCGTGTTGCACTTCCCCTCCAGGTGACGATTTGTTCTATCTACCTTCCCCCTGGTGTTCGAACTGACACCCGAGATGTCGTGAACATCATCGATTAACTCCCACCACCCTTCATACTACTAGGAGATTTTAACGCCTACAATGTGTGTTGGGGATCGGTGCGGAACGATCAACGGGGACGTCACCTGGAAAATATGTTGAACGAATTGAATTTGAGCTTTCTGAACGACGGCAGACCCACGCACTTTTTGCAGCAACGGGTACATTTAGTGCTATCTATAGCACTAAGATCTATCTTAGCGTTGTTTCAGGAGCCATCGCTTTGTTGTTCAAATGGGATGTGCATCACGACCTGTGCGGTAGTGATCACTTTCCAATCCTCTTAAAGCCTCTGTTTAATACTGTTACCGAATCGCGCTGGCCACAGTGGGTTCTTCGGAAAGCAGATTGGACCAAGTTTGCGGAATCATTCTCGCATGAGGATATTCCGAGCTTGACCGTAGACGAAGAGGTGAATCATTTCACGGACTCCATCACAAGCGCGGCTAAAAACAGCATAACCGCTGTTATCCACTCAGCCCCGTAGAGTTCCCGTTCCCTGGTGGAACGAGGAATGCGACTTGGCGCTACGTGAAAGGAGACACCTCTTCAATACATTCCGTCGTTGTCCAACAGAGGAAAACATGATAGCTTTCCAACGAGCGAAAGCTCGTACTAAGAGGATTGTGAAAGAAAGCAAGCGCGAATCATGGCGCAAATACGTGTCCACCGTTACAGTTGCCACTCCAGTGGCCAAAGTTTGGGAAAAGGTCTGAACATTATTCACCCGAGTTTTTAACTCGTAAAGCAGGCCTCAAATCTATACCTCTAAATTTCTTTTCTAGGAATGACGAGGTATACAACCTGCTTTTCTCTCGTGAAGAGCTAGATAGCGCGATGTCAAAGTGTAAGGATAGCTCTCCTGGTCCAGATGCGATACATTATCGTATGATCCGAAATCTTCCGGAATCATCAAAGTCTAGGCTTTTGAATGTCTATAATAGGATATGGCCTGAGGGCAAGTGCCCGACCAAGTGGAAGGAATCTCATATAATTCCTATCCCCAAAGTCGGGAAAGATAAACACTTGCCCTCTAGCTATAGACCAATATCACTGACCAGTTGTCTCTGCAAGCTCATGGAGCGAATGATCAGCAAGCGTCTGATTTGGTTTTTAGAATCAAACGACTTGCTGGCCAACACACAGTGCGGCTTTCGCCGTCACCGCTCAACAGCAGATCATCTGGTCAGACTAGAGACAGCTATCAGGAATGCTTTCGTTGAAAACAAACACCTGGTAGCTGTGTTTTTCGATATTGAGAAAGCCTATGACACTGCATGGATTTATGGTATTCTCCGTACTCTGCATTCCTGGGGTCTCCGGGGACGCTTGATGTTCTTTATAAAAGACTTCATGTCGAACCGGCGCTTCAGGGTGCGGATCGGAAATACCCTGTCACAAATGTTCGCACTGGACAATGGGGTCCCACAGGGCTCCATACTGAGCGTTACGCTATTTTTGATAGCCATTAACGGTGCAGCTTCATGTATTCGATTACCTGTACAGAGTTCGATATTTGTCGACGATATTGGTATCTTTGTCGCCGGACAAAAGACTAATACAATCGAACGTCAGCTTCAGCTGACTATCAATCGTCTCGATACATGGGCAACCGAAAATGGCTTTAAATTCTCGACCAGCAAAACTGTATGTGTCCATTTTTGTAGGAAAAGGGGCGTACATCCCAATCCTACACTCACACTAAATGGAGTACAGTTACCATTTGCCGATACTGCCAGATTTCTGGGTCTCGTGTTCGATAGACGTCTAACTTGGCGGGCACATTTTTTGCCGTCAAGAAAAAATGCCAAAAGTCGCTCAATTTGTTGCGGGTCCTCAGTCACAAAACATGGGGTGCAGACCGCACTGTCATGTTACGTTTATATCGTTCTCTAGTGCGCTCTAAGCTGGACTATGGATGTCTAGCTTATGGGTCAGCTAAACACCAAGAGATAAGAATTCTTGACACTGTACATCACACTGGGGTTGGATTGGCAACAGGTGCATTTCGCACCAGTCCAATACTAAGCCTGCTGTGTGAAGCAGGCGAACCGTCACTGTACAATCGTCGTAAAATTCTATCCTTGCGGTGCCAAGCCAGATCACCCCGCGTATGACCCTATTCTACAAAATAGGCATACAGAGATTTATGACAGAAAACCAAGAGCCAATAGGCCTTTTGGTCTGAGGACTTTCGACATTTTGGGCGATATTGATTTTAATATGCCTGAAATGGCAAGTTTCGTTTTGTGTGCTGTTCCACCATGGACGCTACCGCGTCCACTTGTGAACCTCACATTAACTAGGTTTGATAAAGATACTACGTTGCCTATCGAATACCAACATGAGCTACAAAGAACACTGGTCCCTAGGTTCGAGGATACTGTCATTTTTACTGACGAATCAAAATTCGGAACCAGGGTTGGGTGTGCGTTCATTGTTTTGAATCGACGCCAACAGTTTCAGTACCGTCTGCACTCCATTACGAGTGTGTACAGAGCTGAGCTGTACGCTATTTTCAAGGCCCTGTGTTTTGTTTCGTCAGAGCAAAGTCGGTCAAGTGTTATCTTTGTTAGGCTGATCCGGTTGCTACTCCAAAATCTGAATGCTCAGAATGTGAGGGTAGAGCTGTTTTGGATACCGGGACATGTTGGTATTAAAGGCAACGAAGCGGCAGATGCAGCTGCAAAAGCCGCCTCTCACAGACCTATGATTGATGTGAGTTTCGTTTTTCCAGATGACGCAAAGAGTCATCTGAAACATCTGGTTTTAGGCATGTGGCAACATGAGTGGAGCCGCACACAGAACGTTAAGTTGCGACAGATTAAGGGAGACGTTAATCCATGGGGTTCTTCCTGCAGGATTAACCGCAGGGAGGAAACCGCCAGCACACGCCTCCGTATAGGTCACTGTTGGTGGACCCATGGACACCTCCTTCGAGGAGAAGAGTCCCTTATCTGTGAGATGTGTAACACAGATTTGTCTGTGTTACACTTTTTAACTGAGTGTATACTAAATTATATTAGCTGAATGCTATACTAAAGAATTAACAACAATAATAAATTGAAACCTGAAAATTGAATTGAAAGAGTAAGTTCGGAATGAACTACTATAATAAACAATATTCTCTATAAACAAAATTCAAAATAGATTATTTTTTATATACAAAAAAACAGAATAAAACTACAGTGTACGACACTTAGCTGGATTCTGGATCTTCCTGAGGACACCGAGATCCCTTCTGGAGCAGATAACAGCTGATCTGGTTTTCACACTAATTTATAAGATGCACTATATGATTTATTCGTCAGTTTGTAAGGCTGACGAATGCGGTTTTAATAACACAGTTATTTCGGGTCGTAAATCCGCAATAAACACGGCATAAAAAATAGCTGAGAAGAAAAAACACTGAATTTAGGTTATATATCCCATGCGGTCTGGAAAAACGTTATATCAACGAACAGGTTAATTGATAATGAACGGTCAGCGACCTGTTAATTGCGGTTAACTTATGAATTAGATTTGCATAAAACTGCAAGGAAAAATTTGTAGATGGCCCTAGTTGGCCTAAAACATAGAAAAATATACAGGAAATGTGGTTTAACAGTTAAATTAATTAAAATTACAAAATTGGGAAAATTGGGGCGCCTAGCGGGCCCAACAGGTACCAAATAACTAAAATAGGACGTAATTATTCATCTAGATTACGTAACAATTGGGTTATTTCGAATAAATATTATTATTATTATTATTATCTGTTTCTTAATTTCATGGGCTTCTAGTAAATTTAGTTTAAGGCCTTTCCTGTTGTTATGCAGTATTTTTGGTTCAAATGTGGCTGTATGATGTTCATTTATGAGATGTTCTGCGAAGGTTGAATTCTTATTTTGTTTTGTGAATGACTTCTTATGTTCTAATATTCTAGTTTTGAAGGATCTCCCTGTTTGGCCTATGTAAGCAGATCCACATGAAGCAATCTAACCTAGGGTGACCATTCGTCCCGCTTTTTGCGAGACTGTCCCGAATTTTGATTGGACTTGACGCTTCTTAATGACGGACATTAAGAAGCGTCCCGCAAAAGCTTGTATTTGAGGACCTTTTTCTTTTTTTTTTGCTCTTCTCTTGGATTTGGGAGGTCAGGACCTTTTTTTTGCTCTTTACTTGGATTTGGGAGGTGAAGACCTTTTTTTTGATCTTCACTTATATTTGGGAAGTGATGACCTTTTTTTGCTCCGTCCCGTCCCGCATTGCCTTCTTAAGAAAATGGCCACCCTAATCTAACCTATATACTCCACTTCTGTCCAATATGTCAGTTTTATCTTTACAAAATAGGCATACAGAGAGCTATGAGAGAAAACCAAGAGCCAATAGGCCTTTTGGTCTGAGGACTTTCGACATTTTGGGCGATATTAGTTTTAATATGCCCGAAATGGCAAGTTTCGTTTTGTGTGCTGTTCCACCATGGACGCTGCCGCGTCCGCTTGTGGATCTCACATTAACTAGGTTTGGTAAAGATACTACGTTGCCTATCGAATACCAACATGAGTTACAAAGAACACTGGTCCCTAGGTTCGAGGATACTGTCATGTTTACTGACGGATCAAAATCCGGAACCAGGGTTGGGTGTGCGTTCGTTGCATGAACCCACGTCAACAGTTTCAGTACCGTCTACAGTCCGTAACGAGTGTGAACACTGCTGAACTGTACGCTATTTTCAAGGCCCTGTGTTTTGTTTCGTCAAAGCAAAGTCGGTCAAGTGTTATCTTGACGGACTCGCGGAGCGCTCTGAACAGTATCCAAGATCTAGATCCCGTGCATCCTCTTGTACTAAAGATCCGGTTGCTACTCTACAATCTGAATGCTCAGAATGTGAGGGTAGAGCTGTTTTGGATACCGGGACATGTTGGTATTAAAGGCAACGAAGCGGCAGATGCAGCTGCAAAAGCCGCCTCCCACAGACCTATGATTGATGTGAGTTTCATTTTTCCGGATGACGCAAAGAGTCATCTGAAACACCTGGTTTTAGACATGTGATAACATGAGTGGAGCCGCACACAGAACGTTAAGTTACGACAGATTAAGGGAGACGTTAAACCATGGGGTTCTTCCTGCAGGATTAACCGCAGGGAGGAAACCGCCATCACACGCCTCCGTATAGGTCACTGTTGGTGGACCCATGGACACCTCCTTCGAGGTGAAGAGTCTCCTATCTGTGAGACGTGTAACACAGATTTGTCTGTGTTACACTTTTTAACTGAGTGTATACAGTTTGAGGATGTCAGGGAGAGTTTAGGCCTGTGCTATGACCTGTCAGTTGCTTTAGGTGACGACAGGGTACTCATGGACAGGCTGATACTCTTCCTGAAAGAATCGAACTTATTGTTTTATGTGTGAAGTCTTGCACCTTATTTTAATGTGTTTCTATTTATTGACTGTGATATTCGATGGTAATTGACCCCTTTACAGCCTCTTACCATCACCCTGAGTCTGTTAAAATTTTCGAACAGACTTTTTGTATTATTTATTTGTGTTTGTCAGTGCAAGATTTTTTTTAATGAGTATGCGTATTTTTAATGATTTTATTTATTTATTTATTGTCTAAATTATTGTTTTTAATATATAGTCTAGCCATTTAGATGGGCTGCGCTAGGCGTAAATAGCCTTTGTTGCTGTGCGCCAAAAATTTCTACTAACTAACTAACTCAGTTTTATATTTATTATTAGTTATTAGTTTTTTAAGGTTATTCGTAGTATTAAAGGCGATTTTTATATTTTTATTATTATTTTTAAGTTTATTTGAAATTTTAATACTTAGGTCACCTAAATACGAAAGAGTGATAAATTTAGATTCTTCGTTTTTATTAGTGGACGGATAAATTTCTAGTAAAGCTAGTTTTTTAATATTTTTTAAGATTAATTTATCTATTATATTTGGATTATTATTATTATTATTATTATTATTATGGGGTTTGTCAGGTCTTGACAAGCGTCCACTAATCTCAAACTTCAGCAACCTTTTGAGCCGCTTTTGTCATTATTATTATTATTATTTTGGGGTTTGTCAGGTCTTGACAAGCGTCCACTAATCTCAAACTTCAGCAACCTTTTGAGCCGCGTCATACTAGAGACTAGTGGAGCTAAATACACACGACTGCATCCCAAACCCTGGCGATATGCAGCCGCGGAAATTACGCCCGATCCAGTGCCCGCACAATGCGGAGCGACCCGAGCAGCACTGCTTTCTGCATCCTGCAGATCAAAGAGTTGGCAGAAGATGTACAGGCGGGAATGGACTCGATTTCCCTTCGATAGGAGGCTTTCATGCCACCCAAAACACCAACTATCAGGACTACAAGCTTAACTTTATACCCGGGACACAGCTTTCTAAGCTCGGACAAGAGGTCCATATACTTGGACCTCTTTTTCCTCCTCCTTGAGAGAGATATTCTTCTCAGCTGGACTTGAGAATTCGATCACAAACATCTGTTTGGTCTCGATATCCAGGAGGGTTATGTCCGGCTTAGTGGCTGTCAGTAACCTCGAGGTGGGGAAGGAGTAATTCCAATAAATTCGGCACTTGGAATTTTCCACCACCGATTCTATGTCAGAAGGGACGTACGGTATAACCGGTATTTGGTCAATACCATAGGCATGTCTAAGATGATAGTAGAGCACGCGGAGAGCAGCATTATGTCGAGACACGTAGCTCGACACTGCAAGAGATGGACAAGCAGACAGAATGTGCATTATCGTTTCAGAATGGTGGTGGCACAACCTACAGAGTGTCGACTCCGCTATTTGGAATATGCGGGCCCTGTATGCCAAAGTATTTATAACACCATCCTGACACGCAAACACAAAACCTTCTGTTTCCGATCTCAAACCAGCAGACTTAAGAAACGAGAACGTGAGTTCGGTGGACAACTCTAGACTTTTAATATGTTTGAAGAACACAGAGTGCATACTTTTACTCATGTGTTCTTTTGTCAACATGTCTGTCTCGCCTCGTTTCACCGAACCGGTAACTCTGTTGTACTCCTCCCGAGAGAGTTGTACTCCAGCGTTTTCCCTGACGGGACTCAAGTCTGCCAGGTTAAATCTCGTTGCTGCTCTTCGCGCTGCCTGGTAAAGAAACGCCCCTTTGCCACTAAATTCGTGCTCACTAACGAATTTTAATAGTGGGTCCTGACTTCTGAGGATACTGTTAGCTGTAACCAGGACGAGTCGATCGTGCAAACACTCCAGATTTAGTAATCCCCGACCCCCATTTTGACGAGGGAGGTAAATGCGCTGCACAGAAGATTTCGGGTGAAGACTTCGGTTGATGTTCATGATCTTTCTGGTTCTTCTGTCGAGATCCTTAAGATCATCAACATTCCATTTCATTACACCAAAAGTGTATGAAATTAATGGGACAGCAAGCATGTTTGTGGCAGCGATCTTGTTCTTGCCAGACAGACATGATCTCCATATCTGCCTAAGTCGTGCCATATACTTGCTACGAAAGGCCTGCTTAATAAGAGTGACATCTTGGACACCTCTCTCACTGATGCCTAAAAATGTGTAAGACCCTTCGGCATTAAGATGTTTTATAATGCTCCCATCAACCAATTGAACGTCTTCACCGTTGTCTAAACCTTTTCCTCTGTAGATATGAAAAACAGCGCATTTTTCCAACCCGAATTGCATACCTATCGCGGCAGTGTACTCAGCAACAGTATCTAAGGCGGTCTGCAGATTCCTCTCGTTCGAGGCGTAGAGCTTCAAATCATCCATGTAAAAGAGATGGGTAATTTTGTGCTTACGCTTCGACGGAGGACCCGCCATGTAGCCACTGCCGCGCCTAAGCTCGATCGATAGAGGAAGAAGTGAGATGCAAAATAGTAGCGGGCTTAGGGAATCTCCCTGGAAAACGCCACGCTTGAAATGTATCCACTCTGTCGACACTGCGGTTGATCCACTTGGGACAACCAATTGTGTCTTCCAGAGGGACATAAGTTGCCCAATGCATCTGTCTATCTCCGGGTGGACTCGTAACATGCGCAATAATGTTAAAATGAGAGCATGTGACGTAGTGTCATATGCTTTTGCGTAGTCCAACCAAGCCATTGACAGGTTGCGTTTGAAATACGCCGCGTCATGATAGACTGACCGGTCGATAATAAGATTTTCTTTGCAACCTGCTTGGCCCCTCTTCGATCCCCTCTGTTCGTAGATGTCTGACCAAACAGAGGCGATGGAGCTCAATACCCGCTCGTTTAATACGCTGGTAAAGATCTTATACAGCGTATTGAGACAAGTAATAGGTCTGTAGTTCTTCGGGTTGGTTAAATCACCTTTTTTGGGGATTAATACTGTACGCCCGTCTGCTAACCAAGATGGTATTGGTATATCCTCACGGATAAAAGAAGTAAAGTTTCGTGCAAGATGGCCGTGTGCACTGTAAAATGACTTCCACCAAAAAGCAACGATACCGTCAACTCCTGGTGCAGCAAAATTGCGCGCTTTTGAAATAGCACGTGTTACTTCTTCCGGGGTAACAGGGGGGCATGCCTGAGGATCTGTAAGATGTTTTGTACAGAATTCCTCAAATCTCTCTAAAACTGGAGTGTCTTGCACGATCGTCTCGTGTTCATAAAGCTCCCTCCAGAATATCTCTGTCCTGTCGACTGATAACAACGGTTCAGAAACCTCAGGTTTGGTCATGAAAACGCGTGACGGACTCGTGAGGAACATAGTATTTTCCTCCATGGTCCTAACCCGGTTGACCAGTTTCTTTCTCGCCAGGGCTAGTGCTCTCAATTTGTCCACCGCTTTCTGCTTTAGCAGAGAGAGAGTGGACAAATTCAGTGTGTGATGCTTTATGCGCAATTGATGTAGTATACGCTTAGTATTCGCACTTAGCGGTTTAATACTTCGTAAAGCATCAATAGCACACTGAATATGAGAGGCTTCCTGGCGTGAACGCGTCATTTTCTTCTCTAATTGCTGTATACGCAATTTGCCGTTAAAAGCCTTAGAGGCCAAAGCCCGCTTTGGCGTTAGCACAGCTGCTGCAGCGTATACAGCACAGTCGATTTCCCAGAGACTACTCTGAGGGGAAATTTGCTTGTCAATAAGTTCATTAAGTCACGTGAGGTCATCAGCACGAACTTTGAACTTATTGTGTCCAAGTCGGGTGCGTTCAGAATGAGGCGAGAGAAGGGCTAGAAAATCGTCACGAAGATTTTGTTGCGTCATGAAGTCCAGCTCGGGATGATTTTCATACCATTGTGAGTGGACTCTGACCATGAAGCCCCTGCGATGGGGTGACGCTGCCTCGTAAACCTGAAGCAGGTCTTCCTGCTCCTCGGGTGTCCACCTGTGGCGGGCCCGGCTAGCGGGATTGTAGCTTCGCCCAACTGTTTGTGGGTCCCCATCCGAGAAGGACCCGTTGTGGGAAGCTGTATGGTTTCTTGTATTTTTGGGAACCATTTATACGTTTCATGGGAAGGTTGGCCCCATGAAACGGTGGCAGGATTCATCGACCAGATGGTAGGGTCGACGTTACCCCCAATTGGTTCCTGCCGTGGTAACACTATGATAGCGATACGGAGGGAGAGGGCGCTAAGCCTTTTCGGTCAAAAGACCGCCGTACCACGATTATTATTACTATTATTATTCAGAGTACGTGGGGTAATCAGGCCCAAAAGCTCGATATGGTCAGATGTTGCGACCATTGCGAACTTCCCTTGCGTGATTGAGGGTTCGCGGGATAATCAGGCCCGAAAGCTCAGCAAATAGCCAGGTGTTAAGGCCATTAAGAACTTTCCCTGCGATGTTATTATTATTATTATTATTATTATTATTATTAATAATAAAGTGTAGAGCAAAAGCCAAAGGCTTGTTGTGCTCAGAATACATTGGTACATATTTTTACAAAATAAAACAAAAATAAATACAACTTAATTGTGAAATATAACTAATAGACACAAATTACGAAAACATATAGCATACATTATACAGAAACGGATCACTTTCAAAATACAAAAAATAATATATATAAATATAAAACAAAGTTAAAATAAAATTAGTAAAAGACGCATTCATGACGGGAAAATGGTTGCAATCCTAGCCTTAAATGCATTTATGGAAGGGGCTGATACCGCTTCGTCCGAGAGTGAGTTCCACAGGTCGAATACTCTGTTAGAGATGAAATGTTGTCTCTGCTGCTTAGAGTATTTCTCGTGCTTCAGCTTGAGATGGTGGCCACGAAGACGTTGGTCCAAATTGAGTTGAAACAACGAGGTCATGTCAGTAGAGAACTTGCCTGTGGTTATCCTATACATCTGTATAAGATCTCCTCGGCTTCTGCGATCAGCTAGAGACGGTAACTTCAGTTTTCTGAGACGTTCTTCGTAGGATAGAAGGCGAAAGTTACTCGGGAGACGTGTAGCTCGTCTTTGAACGCCTTCCAGAAGGTGTATATCCCGCTGCAAGTAAGGCGACCAGACAACAAATGCAAATTCAAGGATAGGGCGTATGTAGGATAAATAGATTGTACGAAATAATGTAGGGGTGAGGTGTGGGATGGATTTATAGACTAGGTAGAGTATTTTATTTACTTTCTTAACAATCGAGACTACATGCGGAGACCAATCTAGGGTTGTTGTTATCGTTATGCCTAGGTCAATCATCATTTCAGTTCGCTGAATCGGTTGTCCTGAGATGTTGTAGGTGTACCTCTGATTGTTGGTCCCTAGATGTAGCACACGACACTTTGAGGTATTTAGGGATAGGAGCCAAGTAGCACACCATTCAGTGACAGCGTCGATGTCTGCTTGTAATTGAGGTTTGTTCCTGGTCTCGTTGTAGATTTTCAGATCATCTGCAAATGTCTGATGCCCTGAGGCTAGGCGGGTTGTTAAGTCTGCTACAAATAGCAGGAACAAAACCGGTCCGATCACACTACCTTGTGGTACGCCACTGGTGACTGGGTATGAGTGTGAGAAAGATGCACCTACACGTACTCGGAAGGAGCGCCCCGTGAGATAGGCAGTTATCCAACGGAGTAGCTTTCCACGGATTCCATAGTGATCCATTTTAGCAAATAGCCTACGAAAAGCGACTCTGTCAAAGGCCTTGGCGAAGTTGAAGTAAATAACATCTACAGGCTCGGAACGATCTAAACGTTGAGTCCAGTAGTTGGTGGCAAGAAGCATATTCGAAACAACGGACCTTCCAGGGAAGAAACCATGTTGGGTATCGGGAACTAGACGGTGGTGGGTTAAGAAATTTATCAGTTCATCCACAACTATCCTTTCCAAAATTTTCGCTGTTATCGAGACAAGGCTAATAGGCCGATAATTAGATGCGTGATTTCTGTTGCCATTTTTATAGATGGGGATAATTAACGACATTAGCCAGGGTCTGGGCATAAGTCCTGTATTGAACGAATTATTCATAATTATCGACAGTGGTTTAGCTAGTACATTGTGGCACTTTTGGAGAACAACAGGGTGAATTTCATCAGGACCAGGTGCTGTAGTAACGCAGAGTTGTCTCAGTTTATCAGCTACGATGTCTGGTATGATTATTACTTCGTTGATGAAGTCTGCCAGCGGCGTTCCATTGCAATCTGGCAAGTCACCTGGGGGTTCGCTGGTGTAATTGTTGGAGAAATATTCTGCGAAAACCTCTGCTACCTCCGCTTTGTTACTGCAAGGATTATTAGTATGGTTAAGGATCATAGGTATTTTGGGTTTTTGGGAGAATTTTTGTTTGGTATAGGCAAAAAATGATTTCTGGCCTCGGGATAAGATTTCAAGTTCGTAGGATTGGCGAGCTTTTCTTGTAAAAGATGTCAACGTCCTTGAGAGTTTCTTATAATTTATTAGATCATATTCAGCGTTTGTAAGTTTATATCTCCTCCATAGATGTTTTTTTCTTGAACACAGTCGGGTCAGATCGTAGGTCATCCATGGCTTCCGAATATTGGGTCCGCGTGAAAAAAGTGGTGTAAAAAGATTGACACATCTTTGTACTTCTGTTGTGAAGTGGTTCCATTGGTCATCAATATTAGAAGAGTCCAGTAGAATATCCCAGGTGATGCTAGATAGAGATGCTTCCATACTCGTAAACTCGGATTATAACCGTTATTATACGCGATAGTTTTAATTGTTTTAACTTCTTCTTTAAAATCGTTATTATTAAGCGGAACGGAAATAAGTCTGTGAACCATGGAGTTGAAAGCTGACATTTTTTGTGATATAGGATGATTGGAACTGTTATGTATTGCTGTATCTGTGTAGGTTTCTTTTCTAAATATTTTGAATTCATGGATATTGTTAGCGTTGGTGATGGTTAAATCTAAGAAATTTAAGGAGTGATTTAATTCTTTCTCTATTGTGAATTGGATTTTAGGATTTATATTGTTGATATCTTTAAAAAAGTGGGAACATTGTCTATCGGAACCTTGCCAACAAATAAATATATCATTTACGTAACGGAAATAGTAAACGAGTTCTTTATTGCATTTATTATTGAGTAAAAACTTTGTTTCAAAGTTGCCCATGAAGATTTCGGCTAATAAGGGTGAAAGTGGTAAACCCATGGCTAAACCGTCTTCTTGATAGTAGAAATCGTTACGAAATTTAAAGAAGTTTTGTTTAATGCAAATTTCAAATGCCTCTAGGTATTCTTGGATGATTCTGGAATTATATAAATGTTTCTCTAGTATATTTTGAATTAAGGGTAATAAGTCTATAATCGGAATGTTGGTGAAGAGATTAGTCACATCGAGGGAATAGAATTTACATTTATTGTTAAGTTGAATAGGTTTTAGTTTAGATATTAATTTTAGAGAATTCTTGACGCTATGTTTGGCTTTGAATTTAGTGATGCTGTTGTATTGGGTATTTAATAGGTTGGCAAGTTTATATGTGGGTGATCCAAGGAAGCTAACTATAGGTCTGATGGGGACCGATTCTTTGTGAATATTGGGTAGGGTATATAAAATAGGTGATCGTGGGTTTATTTCAAAAATATTATATTTTTCATTATTTTTAATTAAAAATTCGAATTTATTGATAGTTTCTCTGGTTTTAATTTGATATTTATTGGTAGGGTCTTTGTTTAAATGTGTGAAATTATTATTTATGAACTAGGTTATTACCCGTCAACAATGACGAATTTATAATATAAGAATTTCATTTGTTTGTATTTGGTTTTATTTTTTAACGTATCCTAATTTCATCGCCAGTCTGCGAATCATGGGACAGGATATCACCAGTTAGCTAATCACGGGAGAGGGCGTCACCTGTCAGCCAATCAAGAAACAGGGTGTCCCCAGTTAGCCAATCACGAGAACTTTAAAAAAATTGACGTCATAATGTTACCGACACTACATACAGACACTTGCTAATTATATAGTTAGATTATTTATTCATTAACTTTTTAAGATGAGAAAACGATTCATTTTTACTTAGTACATTACATTTATATTGTTAAAACTAAAAATAATTTGAGACGTTAATTTATGCCTACGAAACCCTAGACATTTCTATATGTAATTATATTCGTAGATACTTAGAGAATAAATCTGCAACATATTGTTCATATCAGTTAAAGGATATAGGCTTGTCTAGAGTTTCTCGTTTATGCCTACGAAACCCAAAACATTTATATATAAAATTTTATCCGCAGTTTCATCGAGAATAAATTTGCAAAATATTGTTCATATCGGTCAAAGGAAACAGGAGTATCTACAGTCTCTTGTTTATGCCTACGAAACCCTAGACAGTTATGTATGTAATTATATTTGTAGATTCTTAGAGAATAAATCTGCAAAAAATTGTTTATATCGGTCAAAGGAAACAGGAGTATCTAGAGTCTCTTGTTTATGCCTACGAAACTCTAGACATTTATGCATATAATTATATTTGTAGATTCTTAGAAAATAAATCTGAAAAATACTGTTCATATCGGTCAAAGGATATAGGAGTATCCTAGGGTTTCTTGTTTATGCCCACGAAACCCTATACATTTCTATAGGTTATTTTATCCGCAGATTTTCAAATAATAAATCGGCAAAATATTTTTCATATCGATCAAAGAATATAGGAGTGTCTAGAGTTTCTTATATATATCTACGAAACCCTAGATATTTCTGTATGTTATTTTATCCGCAGATTCTTAGAGAATAAATCTGCAAAATATTGTTCATATCGGTCAAAGGATATAGGAGTCTCTTGGTTATGTCTACGAAACCCTAGACATTTATGTATGTAATTATATTTGTAGATTCTTAGTTAGATCGTTAGTGAATTTAGAGGAACTTAGATTATGTACGCGGGGGTGGAATTTAACTTTATTTGTATCTGTTGTGCTAGTTTCTATGTTTTTATTATACGTTAGTTTCTCGATTAGTCCGGTTTCAAACATTCCGGGATATTGGCGGAACTGATTACCCAGACTAAGCGAGGTATTCCTGTATAAGCTAAATTATATTATGATTAGTGTTGAAATTAACAGAAAATGCATATTTCATGTTATATTTTCGGGTTTCGTATGTATCATCAAGAAATCCTTATACCGTCACATAAGTGTTCGTTCGGTAGAAATTGTGGCCAAGCGGCTGATTTAGAGAACTGAACAAAAAGTTATGTTCGTTTGTGTGATCTAGATTGCTTAAGTCGAGCAGTTAGATCATGAACATGTGACTGCAAGAGCAAGTTTGAACTGTGCTGTCTGATCTTCACAAACGAACGGCTATTTTCCAAAGAAAAAATATTGTCGTTTATTTTTGTTAATGCGTTTTTCTCCACCTAAATATTTCCTACTGCAATTTCGTGGGTAATACTATCTGAAAAGAAGACCAGTATATTTTTTGTATTTATTGATTATTTTTTTATTTGTTCACTAACCAGATCTATCTAAAATGCAATAAGTATTTAGGATATTGCGTAAAAACCTTAAATGACAAGTATTTTGTATGGTTATAATAACTTTTGTCAAAAAACTTCTTTATTCAGAGGTTATATTTCCCGCTCTATTGTACCTGCTCTACCTCTTGAGACCGAGCAAGTTTATCTTGCTTGATGTGATCTAGCGTAAGTTGCTCTGGACAAACGAACACTATTATATCAACTATTCTTACACAAACAAACGCCTAAAATGTTGCTAGACTTGCTCCAATATGATCTAAGCAGACAAACGAACAGACCTTAAGTACGAGAAATATGGAGGCTTAAAAAATATATTCCGCGAAAAATATAAACAAATATGTATTTATCGAAGAAAAAAAGGTTGGAAAATTTTGAGGGATATAAAATGAAAATTTTTGATACATGGATTAATAATAACTTTTTTTTTTATCAACAAATAATGGAATTATTATTTGGTATAAACATCAATATCCAACACCAGAGGTGTCAAATTGATTTGGGTCGCGGTCTATTTTTCATACAAAACGCTGGTTTTGACAACCTCCCACCGTGCTTGTTAAAATATTGCTGTGCAGGTTTTACACCTCCCTTAGTACTTTTATTTAAAAAATCATTAAAGGAAAGTGTCTTCCCATCCTTGTGGAAAAAGTCTATCATTATTCCCGTTCATAAAGCTGGTGACAAATCATTAGTTAACAATTACAGACCTATAAGTATACTTTCAGCAATCCCTAAAGTCTTCGAAACCATTATATGACGACATTTATTCTACAGTCAAACAATTCATTATACCACAACAACATGGTTTCGTAAAAACCGCTCAGTAGATTCTAATTTACTATTATTTACTTCAGACATATTAGAGTCTATGGATAAAAAAATACAGGTGGACGCCATGTACACCGATTTCTGCAAGGCCTTTGATAAAGTCATTCACAGCATCTTAATAAGAAAAATACACGAAATCGGTGTGCATGGTTTCCTTCTAAGATGGGTTATATCTTATATTAGAAACAGGTCGCAAGCAGTATCAGTTAATGGGTCTCTATCGAAATTTTTCATTTCTACTTCCGGTGTGCCAAGGATCTCATTTAAGTTGTTTCCTTTGTTCTTTGTTATCTACATCAATGATGCAATTACCTGCTTCAAAAATAGTAATATCCATCTGTTCGCAGACGATATGAAAATTTATAAACCTATAAAACCTCTCACTGACTGCCTGTTACTTCAAGCCGACCTAGAACGTTTTCATACGTATTGTATATTAAATAAGCTATCGTTGAATTACTCTAAATGTAACATTATATCTTTCATCAGAAACCATAGCTAAATAAACTACAATTATGCATTTTGCACTAACTTCCTATCAAGAGTTTCGCGTATTAAAGATCTGGGACTTTTACTTGATAACAAACTTTTAGTTGATGCTCATATTAGCAACGTCTGTAGAAAAGCGTACAAAATGTTAGGATTCATTATCAGATCATGTAAACATTTTCAAAACACCAAACCCATAATTCTACTTTATAACTCGTATGTTTTAAGCCAAGTAAATTTTTGTAGCTCCATATGGAATCCACAGTATAATGTGTATATACATAGGATAGAAAGAATTAAAAATGCTTTATAAGATTTGTATCCAACAGATGTCCTATTTCTGGAAATTCATACAATACTTCATGTGCGTACCTCAAAATTCTAACACTACAAGCTAAAAGAAATTTATCCGATTCATTGTATCTAAAGAAAATAATAATTGATCAAATAGATTGCATACCACTCTTAAATAAAATAAATTTTAATGTTAAAACAAAAAGTCTCAGAAACAAAATTCTTTTTCATCAGCCATTTGACAGAACAAATTCTATGCAGAACTCCCCAGTTCATCGGTTGGTATCTACATCCAATAATTTTTGTATTAATTTGGATTTAGATATTTTTCATGATTCTCTCAAAACGTTCAAGATCACAATTACTAACTATTATTTAAATGCAATTACAACTCATTAACCTTACACAAAAAAAAAAAACTAATAAATCTGTAAAATTGTTTAATACATTTGTCAAATTGTAACTTGTCTAGCAATGTAAGCTATTACAGTGTACTTGAATAAGTTTAATGTATTTTTGTCACTATTCCTATATATATTATAATTATTAAGTATTAAGTATAAATTGTATATGTATATGTTATGTATTTATATAAAATGTTTGTAGTCGTAGTTTCTGGACTCGTCCTGTTTACGACTTAAATCATATAAATAAATAAATAAAAATTGATGTGAAGTGTGAATATTCACACATTTCAGGGTTTTGCAGGTGTTTAGTAAGTGAATGATGATTATTTGGAATGCCAAAAGAAATTTTATATTTAAATATTTTTGTGTTAATTTTAATTCGGACGCCTAATACCATTATTTAGGTTTCTAAATATGTGCAGTATTTTTTTTTATATATAGCAAGGTTCATTAAGTATTTTAAAAAGTGCGCCTATGGCTTCCATTGGGGGTGGAGTTTATAACAAAACTCCACCTCTCTGATTTCGTGTACATTGAAACAGAATTAAATTATAATTTAAATAATTTCCACTGGTTATTTACGCTTTTAAAAATTAAATGCAACATTTGCCAAAATATAACTAGAATTTTGAAAAAATAATTTAAACAATATAAAAATTAAAAAAATAAAAATAAAAATAATAATATTGTCTCTTCCTTGCAGGGTTCGATCCCTTTCGGATCGAGTTAGTTGGGTGAAAAGCCAGCGTCATAACCACTAGACCAGCATTCACCTTCCAGTGTAGCGTGTTACAAAGCTATAAGTTGTGTACATTATTAGCCAAAAAACACAAAAAATGCGTTTTTTTCCAAAAACATAATCTGATCAAAAATTCCTGTTGTACTATTCCGATTCACACCAATGTACATTACTTGGCACAAATCGCTTCAAAATAATTTATTTTGCAAAAATAAAAATCTGATCGTTAATCCACGTACCAAGGGCTTTCATTTGATACCCTACTCAGAATTACAAAAAAATATTATTTTTTTTCGATGAGCACATATTTGTTTATATTTTTAGGGGGATATGTTTTTTAGATGTTTTAGTATTTTTCCTATGTGCGGGTCAAAGAGTTGTATAAGCATGCCAAATTTCAACTCTCTAAGTTTAGCCGTTTGGCTACAATTTTTACCGAACAGACAGACGACAAAATGACGGTATAAGGGTTTTTTGGTCATACCTACAAAACCCTAAAAATGATAAGCAATGACAGAATTTTAAAAATCCCGAAGGACTCCTTGAACTTTTTTATAAACAGAATAGGGAGAAGAGAGTATATTTTACATTTTTAAATATATTTTTACCATAAATAAGTTCAAGTATTTTTCATTAACGCTTCAGGGACCACAAAAAATTAGTCGAGGGCCGTATGTGACCCGCGAGCCGCAAATCTCAAAAATTTGATTCTGCCCTCCCCAAGACAAAATTCTGGCTGTGCCACTGGAAATGCATGTTCGAGTAATGGTTGGTTTATATACGGAACAAGAATAAGGAATAGGAAATAAGAATAGTACACAAGATGTTAAAACATGGCTGCGCTGTATATCGGTTTATGTAGAAATGAAATTTAACTTAAACACAAGAATAGTTGGTAACATTTAACATTTTATTCCTATTCCAAGAATAAGTGACGATAAGCATGCGCACAATGGTTAAAATGTCGGCCGTAATAAAATTTGTTCAACAGATATTTTCCAGCTGTGATCAGAAGGTTGGAAACAACAATATAATGTGTGAAACACAAGCAAATAAATTTATAAAATCTTCTAAATCCATTTTACTGAAAACGAATTTTTTTAAAGGTTATATTAAACACAACAACCTGTCAAACGACATCCGTTAAACACAGACCAACGCAAGTACGCAGGCGCAGCGACGAAATGTTATGTCCGATATAAACGGTTTCATATTTTTTATTCTTGTGTACTATTCTTATTTCCTATTCCATATTCTTGTTCCGTATATAAACCAACCATAAGTTGTTCGCTGCTTATAGCTTCTCGTTAGAGTATTTCGCCCACGACTCTCGTTAAGTACTTACCACTGAAAGGGTTAAGAGGGATATTTTCCTTTTACTCCCGCTTCTAACTACGGCACTGGGATTATTTTATGAAACAAATATCAAGATTAATATAATAATCGCAAGGTTGAATATTTACAATTTTTTATTTTATTTAGAATTTTTAAATCACGTATTTGTGCTGACCAGTACTTTAAGAAATTTTCAGCATTACTAGTTTTTTAATCGGTAAGTTAAATTATTTGCCATCTCTACATACAATCATACAACACATCATCAGAAAAAATTAAAAAACAGATTAACCCTCCAATTTAATTAATATATATGTCGTATTATACATTTCTTAAACAAATTAAATGGAAGCTCTTAGTATTCAAATATCGAATAAAAATGATTTTCAAAAATCTGTTTATTTTGATATAACTATAGAAAAAAATGTGTCTTAGACATTCAGGATTCTGTTGACTTCTTACCAGTGGCGCAGCCAGATTTTGTCTTGGGGAGGGCCGAATCAAAATTCGAGGGCACGCGGGCCGCATACGGCCCTCGACCTCATTTTTTGTGGCCCCTGAAGCGGTAATCAAAATCACTTGAGCTTATTTAGGGGACAAATATATTTAAAAATGTAAAATATACTCTCTTCCCCTTTTCGGTTTATAAAGATAATGTCAAGAAACCCTTCGGGATATTTAAAGTTCCGTCACTGCTTATCATTTTGTATGTAAAATGATAAATGGGGTCTACATTAAGGGTTTAGCATCTTTCCATTGGAAATGGTGTTCATTTTCCCAAGCATGTTCAGCCAGTTTCCCAAGAAAGTTCAGCAGGGCGAAATTTACAGTTCCAAACTGGCTGAACATGCTTGGGAAAATGAACACCATTTCCAATGGAAAGATGCTAAACCCTTAATGTATGAGGAAAACAAGTTCAAAAGAAAATTCAAAGAGTCTGCTTTGATCGAAAACTCTGGGGAAGCTGTCAGCCAAGCCAGCATAGAATTTCCTCAACTCTGACTTTCCATTATGCAAAACAATCCTGTTAATCCTCAAGTCACTAATCCGGTAACAAACATCTCATTACCTCACAATTATGTGACAAACAACCTTAATCCGGTCGTTAATTTTCCGCAGGTAGTCCCGTCCCTACCCATACCTGATCCCAACCACCCAACCAATAGCAACGCACCTATAACCTGCTCCCACTCTTACAATACTCGGTATAAAAACTCGAAGAAAACTGAAATGTTTATCACTTCTCGTGATCGCTGAAGACGGAAACAGATTGTTGAGCAGTTTCCGAAACGTCCGAATTTATTTTTTATATTACTCTTGAAGTATTGTATCTTTTTGATACTAATACTCATTATATTGTACTATTCTAGTCTAGTACTATCAGCAATGGCAAACGTCCAAAATAAAGGTGTCTGCACTTATTAACACGTTAGCGGACAGTTTTGTAAAATGAGATGTACCCAAAATGTCACTTTTTTAGATTTTTGTTTATAATAGAACATTTACTGTGTTTGGTATGTTCCTGATAGGACAGTTTATACTAGCTTTCATATACTTAAATGGAATTAAAACCTGCCCCAGCCGTCATTTGTATATTTGAATAAAAAAGTAGGACGGTTTAGACCGTCATGACCTGAGCTAGGAAAAATATTCGACGGCTATAGCCGTACTGTCCGTGAACGTGTTAAATACCTACAAAATCCTGAAATGTGTGAAAATTCTCACTTCACATAAACTTTTTTCTTGATCATATTGTATTGCAACACTTCAGATGTTTTTTAAATTTAAAAGATATAAAATTTATTCCATGATAATTAAAATTTATCAGACAAATTATAAAGATGTATATACATATATAACCAGGGCTGGGTAAAATACTTTTTAAAAGTATTTAAAAGACTTTTCTGATGTATTCGAAGTCCTGAATACAAAAACTTTCCTTTTTAAAGGAATAAAATATATATGTAAAATTTTAATTAAACATTACGTTTAAGTGTTTAAAATACTACGTATTTGAAATACATTTATAAATTCTTGTTCCACAACATACAGAAAAGATTTTTTTTAAATAAAACATTTAATATAATATTTTATAATACTACCCAGTCCTAACTCCTACCGAGCGCGTAACAAAATAATTGTAAATTAGGCAACCCGTTATACTCTTAGGGGCAAATCCCCCTTCCGTCTCCACAGGGTCTTGGCTTCATAACAGACAATGCTAAGGCATAGAACATGCTGTGTCTATTAATATGACTTCATTGCCGTCAACGTATAAGTACGAGGGTTACCTTTTATGTTTTTACAAACGACCACTAGATGGCAATATTGAAATGTGTCATTACTATATTCGTAAAATTTTACATTTGTTATTGTGAAATCAGTGGCAGCTTATAAACTGACTTAATTTGTTGACATTGAGCATTTAAAAAAACAAGTTTGTGAAAAATTGATATTACTCGTAAAAGGTTTCGTTGGATGATTTTTTACGATTTTAGTAAAGGCTAGTTCGTTCAACTTTTGGTAATGTAGCACCATCAGAAAAGACTGTTTACAATTGGGTTGCAGATTTTCGTCGTGGTCGTGCGTCCGTCAGTGATGAATCTCGTGAAGGTCGACCAAAATCGGTTGTGGTTCAAAAATACATCGATGCTGTGCGCAAAATGATTGAAGAACATCGGCATGTGACCGTGAGATAGACGCATTCTTTGGCATATCGCAGACTGCAATACATTCGATTTTGCGTGAACATTTACTGTGAAAAAGATCTGTTCCCGATGGATTCCGCATAATTTGACTGAAGCTCAAAAAAAGGTTCGTGCGTGTAAAAAAATTCAACCTAGGTACTGCAAAATCCGTATACAACATCGTTACAGGTGACGAAAATTGGTTTTATTCATATTAACCGGAAACTAAGCAACAATCTACTGTTTGGGTCTTCCAAGATGAACCGAAACCCACAAAAGTTATTCGTTCACGAAGCACTTCCAAGAAAATGATCGCTTGTTTCTTCGGTTGTACTGGACATGTCGCAACCATTCCTTTAGAGGATCGGAGAACAATTAATGCTGAATGGTATACAATAATTTGTTTGCCAGAAGTCATCGACAAAATCGGGAAAAACAACTAAAATGTCGCATTATTCTTCATCATGACAATGCAAGCTTCCACACAACACGTCAAACGTTTGATTATTTGAAGAAGAAAAACATCGAATTAATCTCTCATTGCCCGTATTCACCTAATCTATCCCCTAACGACTTTTTTTTTGTTCCCCAATGTCAAACAAAAAATGCGTGGACAGCGTTTTTCATCAGCTCAAGAAGCTGTTGAAGCCTTCGAAAACCATGTTTTTGAGATACCAACTTCAGAGTGGAAAAAATGTTTCGAGAATTGGTTTGAGTGCATTCAAAAGTGTATAAATCTTAAAGGCGAATATTTTGAAAATCAATAAAACAGTTTGTTCCAAAAAAAATTTTTGTAAAATGTTTCGTAATTTTTTCTATCTATTTTTACCGACCGCCAACATATATAAGGGAGGTATTATGATCATACCAATTTTGACGTTTCGAGATTTCGATGGATCTCCACGAATTGAGGTCCCTACATAACGTTTTGACTATTTTTAGCATGATGTCTGTCGGTCTGTCTGTCCGTCCGTCTGTCTGTCCGTCTGTCTGTATATCTGTCTGTCCGTCTGTCTGTCCGTCTGTGTACACGTGCAGAGCAAATTCGGCTGAAAGGATTTTTATGAAACTTCATATTTAAGCTTCTGCCATCAATGGCACGAGTTGATCAACTTTTGGTAAAAATCGGTTGACTAAAAATGGGAGTTTACTCGTGTCGATTTTAAGATTTTTGTGAATATTTCACATTAGAAAAATATTTCGAAAAAATTTATTGAACAAAAGTTGCTATAAAATCAATAACTAATAACTTTTATTTGAGACGTTTTTTGATAAAACGAAAAATTTCGAATAATTTCTGTAAAATTTTTCGTAATTTTTTGTTTCAATTTTTTCATATTTATATGTAACGTTTCCATGGTTATGATAAATAATATCTCTGTTAGAAAATATTAGGTCAGGTTATTTCTACTATGCTGCTAGAATGTAATTTATATAAGTACTTTATGATGGCGGTCGGTCCTGTGGTGGTCACAGCTGATTTTTTCATACTTATGTATATGTATGTAACGTTTCCATGGTCATGATAAATAATATCTCTGTAAGAAAATATTAGGCCAAGTTATTTCTACTCTGCTGCTAGAATGTATTTTATACAAGTACTTTGTGATGGCGGTCAGTCCTGTGGTGGCCACAGCTGCTTTACCGATCCAAAGACATAGCATTTAAACTGTAGGGTTCCGCAGATGTAAGAAGGTTGAAGAAAACTGGTCTATTCCAACGTTTAAGCGGAACTAAATTTTGAAATCTAGTAACTTTTAACAATTGAGTCGGACTTTTGGGCTTTTTGTTTAAGCTATTGAAAACCATATTTTCATTGAATATTCTATGATAAGACTTAACTTTTTTGAAATTTGTCAAAAATTTTGAAATACAGTGGTACCTCGCTTTTCGTCGATAATCCGTCCGAAAACAATCGTTGAAATCCGAAACCGACGAAAACCGAGGCAATTATTTTCATATGAATCGCTTTCAATAAAAAAAGCACAAAAACACTAACACTGGAAAACAATGGAATTGTTTGACTAGACGGGCGAGCTAGATGCTCACACAACGAGAATCAACCATAGATGACAGATACTTATATAGATAGCCGACTCTCGCTATCTCGAGGTATTTTTCCCCCGTCCCTCACCGTCTGCTATGTTAGTTCCACTACATATTCTAGCGGCGCTGTAGTTTCGAGTAGCGGGGTTTTTGAATAATTCTATTTCATTGCAATATAAAAAAAATGATCATTTGCACTTGTAAGTCGTAAAATTTTAAATATAGCTAAATAAGTTCTATATCAATTAATTATTATACAGAAGTTGAGCTATATTTAAAATTTTACGACTAACAATTGCAAATGTGTGTTTTGAACACACAAGTTATATAAAAGGTTAATGACATAAAAGACAATAAATATAATAAATCTTTTATTATTCTGATTTTTTTCATTTAATATATCATTTTACAATAAACAATATTAATAATAAATAATAAATAAACAAAAAATTGCAAAAAAAGTTAATACTAAACATTAACAAGAAAATTAAATGAAAAGCAAAGAAAATGCGTCACTTTTATTTTTACATAAACAATAAACAAAAAATTGCAAAAAAAAGTTAATACTAAACATTAACAAGAAAATGAAATGAAAAGCAAAGAAAATGCGTCACTTTTATTTTTACATAAACAATAAACAAAAAATTCACATTCCGGCACAGCACAACGTCTAACACGCGTAGGCACTATACTAAATTAGTAATGAACTGAATTAATACTCTGTAGCACAAAAAACTGATACACAAAGTTAAACTTCACGTTAACTCAACAATTTATATTTACTGCTACACAAAGATCTGAATCAGTGATGCCAACTATAGATACTTTCAATGCACTAAATAGAGCGTAAGAATCCACCAGAAATGCACCAAAACTAAGGCGTAGTCCGAGTTTGGGGAGTTCAAAAACAATATCGAACAATTAATTTTTTGTTGTATGAAGATGCTAGTAATAATAATATAATAATAATTTTTTTTTTTTTTTTATTGTTGAATTATAACTTTTAATATTTTAATATTCAATACAAGAATAATAAATATATAATAAACATTAACTATTAACTTAATCACATTCAAAACAAAAACTACACATTGCAAACTCCCAATTGTAAATGTTTCTCATCTTAACTAACAAAATAGGAACTCCGAAAAATTATTATCTATTTTAATTTATTAAAGATAGATATTAAGTGCTTCTTCCACGTCTTAATTTATTTCATTTTTGTATGTTTCGTTTGTTTTGATTTTAGAAACCACTGAATCCGGCAGTTCATAATTAAAGCAACATTTGTTGTATCTTTTAAGTCCAGCCTTTACTGTTAATATTGCATTAACAGTATCAACCTGAAGCCTATTTCTTAATGTGTTTTTAATTATGTTCAAATTGCTAAAAAGTCGTTCTACTTCAGCATTAGAGTGTGGCAATACTAACAATGATATAGCAAAATTTGCCAACTTATAAAAAGTTAGGCGTAATCATCAACAGATGATTTAAAACAGAAACCCACCAGAATTTGCACTAGCGCACTAGAACGCAATTTTGGTCACTAGATAGGCTTTCAATACACCAGATCTAGTGCAAAATGCACCAACTTGGCATCACTGATCTGAATGCGGTGATAATGGCGGCCATCATAGATGAAAGTTCTTTCTCTCTGAATAATGCCGTTTGTTTCAGCCAATGAAATGCCATCTTTTGCGCCTGCGTACTTGTGACATATTGACTGCAGCGCTGTAGTTATATGTAGTTCAACTAAACTCTAAAAATACCTCGTACTACAATTAAGAGCCCATAGCATGGAATCAAAGCAACGTTCGCAGCGCGTTGGTTCGCGGTACGCCGACGAAATCCGGGGCAACCGACGAAAACCGAAACCTACGATACCCGAAGTCAACGAAAAGCGAGGTACCACTGTATATTAAATATTCTATTCTTATAATAAATGTCACTTATTTTACTTTTGTCATTTAAACATTTACCATGCATTTTTCTGCCAACATGAAACATGAAATAACCGGGCACACTCGGTTCTCGTGATAACTTAAGAAAACGAAACTCCCGATAGTTCCGATTAAAAAAAATAACTATATATATTTTGTTATATATTTTTAGGACTGCAATAAGGATGGTGATATAAATTGGCATGATTATGTGAAGATACATTACTTTGGTCCTTTTGGCTGTGAATCTACTACATTATATGACGATTTAAACAAAAGACTAAGTTGCATTCAGTACTAAAGCAAGAAGATGTAAATTATTATGATTAAATATATATAAATAATAAAAAATTGAATTGAATTGAATATACGAGGGTTGTTGAAAAGTTTTGAAAGCGGCACATATAATCCAGTAGTAAAACGAAAATATTTCCGCCATATTAATATATCATCTGTCCTAAACACATAGTAACAATTTTATTTTAATCGGTCAGTCAGTTGTTGTTTACCATCTGCTTAAAGTTGACGTGTCTGTGCAGTTTTCTAAAATGAAAAACAAAAAAACTAGTATCGTTCTGTGATAAAATTCTTTGTTTTGGAAGGTTTACTGAAAGGAGGTTTGGATGTTTACTATACGTCAACAGAAATTCATACCAAGATAGTATATGTATTAAAGCGATCTACTTCCAACTGTCCACAGATGAACTTTAGAATTTAAACGGTCGTACAAGCGTTGAAGGTGATCCAAGTAGTGGACGTCCAAAAACTACAACATCGTCAAAAAAAATTCAAAATGTCCATTATATGGTATTAGATGATCTATGAGTGAAAGTGCGTGAAATAGCTGATGCAATAGGCATTTCAACAGAACGAGTTTTCCATATTTTGCATGAAGAATTAAAGATTAAAAAGCTTTGTGCAAGATAGGCGCCACATTTGCTAAAAATTGATGCATGCCAATGCGAATTTCTCAAGCGTATTTGGATCGTTTTAACAAGAATAAAACTAATTTTGTTCGTCGATTTATAACTATGGATGGAATTTCGTGTTAATACTACACACCAGAGACGAAATAACAATCTAAATAATGGTTCAAGCAGCTGGTTCCTATACACCAAAGAAGGAAAAGATTGTTCCATCAGCAGGAAAGGTCATGACATCAGTTTTTTGGGATGCAAAGAGTATTTTGTTAATAGATTATCGTAAGAAAGAGAAAAGAATTAACTCGTTTAATATATCAGGTCGTCAAGAATGAAATTTGTAGTTAATAATATTACCAACTTTAACAGCTTATTATTTGACATTGGCTTAATATTTTACCGTTGTTTTTTTTTTTTTGGAAAGTTACACATCTCGCCTGTTTAAAGAAATCATTGTATGTTCTAAAAAATATCAAAAACTTTTTTTTTTAATTAATTTTGTTGAAAATGAAACGGTCAGAAATTGGCACTATTATGAAGTATGATTTCGTACGTGGAACTACGGCATCGCAGACCGCGCGAATAATTAAAAGTGTATTTGGCTCTAGTGGTACTACGCAGCAGACAATATCAAATTGGTTCGCCAAATTTCGTACAGGTAACATAAAAACCAAACAAAAACAAAAAAAAAACTGGCTCATCGATCACAGCAGAAATATACTGCAACCAACTGGACGAAATGATGCAAAAACTTAAATAAAAACAGTCACATTGGTCAACAGATCGACTCCTATCTTATTGCATGATAACGCTAGACCACACACTGCACAAATGACTGTGGCAAAACTACAGGAATTGGAGTTGGAACTTCTTCATCATCCTCCATATTCACCAGACCTAGCCCCTACTGACTACCACTTCTTCCGCAATTTGGACAACTCTTTAATAGGAAAACAGTTTAATTCCGACAATGTTGTAAAACTGGCCTTCCAGGAATTCATAAACAATATTGGTGCATACTTTGATGAATAAAATAATTCCTTATATTTGTAAGTTATCAACCAACTTTGCCTTTTTTCTACAAATTTCATCCTTGACGACCTAATATTTTACGAGCCTGATCAATTGGATGAAAAAATTCGTAAAAATAGACAATACACCAGCTCATAAGAGTGTTTTGATAAAAATCAGTGAATTGAAATATGAATTACTTGAACATCCACCATATTCACCAAATTTAGCTCCATCAGTATTTTTGGATCTTAGTAAAGCATTCGACACGGTTGATCATAATATATTGCTTAATAAATTACAATGTCTTGGTATAAGAGGAACAGCACTTAATTGGTTTACAACTTACCTCCAAAATAGAAGACAAGTTGTTGTAATTGAGAACATCAAATCCGAAGAACTTACCATAAAATCAGAAGTTCCGCAAGGCTCAATTCTGGGACTCTTACTGTTCTTATTATATATTAATAATACAGCAATGTCGATTAAGCTAGGTAGAGTTTTACTTTTTGCGGATGATACGGTTTATTTTCTTAAACACTCAAATGCACTAATGCTAGAAACGGCTGCTAATAGTGATATTGAACATCTAATTAATTGGTTTAAGCAGAAAAAGTTAGCTGTGAATAGTGACAAGACGTCATATATTCATTATAAAAAACACTTTAACAGCCATAATACAGTTTCAATAACATGTGACAACCGTCTTTTAAACGATTCCAAGTCAGTTAAATATTTAGGTATTGAAATTGACCATTACTTAAAGTGGAATATCTGTACTGACGTCATTTCTAAAAAAATATCTAAATCTATTTATGCAATGCGTTACTTAAATATGACAACTTTAGGCTTAAAAACCTATTACTATGCTAGTTTTCATTCTATCATAAGTTATAGCATAATATTCTGGGGTAAAAGTACTTCTGTTGACAGAATTTTCAAAAAAAACGCAAAAAAGAATTATTAGAACAATGGTTGGAGTTTCTAAAATAACTTCATGTTACTCATATTTTAAGGAATAAGGTATTTTACCTCTTCCTTGTTTATATATTTATAAATGTATCTGCTATGTACGAAATAACATAAATTCTTTTAATACACTTTCTAAATATACATTGGAAATACCTGGTCATAAATCCGAGTAATTTAAATCTAGCCCGAAAATATTTAACCAAGTAACTTTATACAAAAAGGTGCCTAAACATATTAAGATTACTTCAGGCACAAGTACATTCAAATTAAAATTTAAAAACTTTTTGCTTGACCACTGATTCTATGCGGTCGAGGAATATTTGCGTCATTAGTTCAAAATTTTTGAATCTAGTACATTTTCATATTTTCATATTTTGTAATTGTACACATTTTCATGTTAATTATATGTTGTGCTGTGGCAATTAGCCAGGACAGTTCTTATTTAAGGCGGACTACAAAACGATTATATTGAAAAATAAATTTATTTTTGAACCACAAAATTCGGTTTTTCCTTTTTCTTTCAAAACTGCGCATATTCTGTGTGATATTTGGTATTTTTATAATTTAAGATCTAATTTTCCTAGTTTAAGTGTTGCGGGATGGACTCAGCCAGGGGGTCGAACCCTAGGTGAGTAGCCACTACTACCGGCCGCGGCTAGCGTTGCGGAGAGGTAGAACTACACTCGTCGTCTCTAGACATCCTGAAAGGTAAAACTTGATTCCCCAGGTTTTGAAGAAATAATAGTCGGACAGTTTGGATTTATGGTTTTTATTAACAGAGAAAAATATGGCAAATAATAACAACGAGTAAAACAAAGATAATGAATAATAATTAACAAGAAATAACAATAAAGAGGGAAGGAAGAGAGAGAAGGAAAAAGACGGGTCTATACGTTGGTCGGCGTTCGTCGCTCGACACTGTGTTCACGGCAGTGACGAAGAGCCGAACAGCTGGAATAGGCGGCGCCGTAGTTTCCTGTTCTTCTTTGATGTTCTTGATTAGATGGGTGACCGTCAAAGGAGACAGCGGCACGAGCGGGCGAGCTGTTGCCTTGAGCGGTTACGGCGTAGGACGGCTGAACTGCCGTGTATGTGCTGGGCTTCTGCGGTGATAATGTCCGGGTCGTAGCGGTCTGTAGCGGCGCTACAGAACGGGCGACGACGGAAATCGGCGTGGACGTTGGCTTCTTGGTGCGGCGGTGGCCGTGCGTTCGTAACTGGGGTACGGACGTGACGGCGACAGGCAAGACGGTTACGGACGTAGATCTGGGCCAACGTAGCAATAACAGACGTGGACGTGAAGCGAAGAGGTTAGACGGTTGAAGACGTGATAAAAACGGGCGTTGACGTGGAGCGAAGATGTAAATGTAGCGTGAAGAGGCAAAGGTCAGAAGAGAACGTGGATACGTATCGACGAGGTCCGCTAAACCGTCAGCGGACGGGACACAGACACGCCGAAGGCGGTCAGCGCGCTGTGTATACGTATAAAACAAATACAGGTAACAATCACAAGGCCCGCTAAAGGCGTCAGCGTTACTTGTGAAAGTTAGTGCAAACAAGAACAAAGCAATATGTGAACAGTAATGACAGCAATAATGCACAAGTGCATAAATTCTTTCTTTGTATACGGCAATGCCGGTTTTTCTTCTCTAACTCACTTGATAATTCGTTGTATGTAGATCGATGTATACTGGTTGACGGTTCGTTGAAGACTGATCTCGTTTCGGTGGAACGCTCTCTTTTTATTCGATGTTTGGTGACGGTCGCTCGGCCGACGAGGCTCACCTATTGGCTCGGTTCGGTGACGGCTTATCTCGGATCCTGCGCTCTGATTGGTCCGAATCTCGAAGCGAGGGAAAACCAGTCGTAAAACTTTAAGCCGCACGTGCAAGATTTGTGACGTCACGGAAAGAAAGCATTGTCTCAGTCACGTACTCAGACTGACTGGTGACATAAGAGTAGGTACATAACATTTTAGTTTTTATTTTGCAAATACAAATTCAAATTAGTTAAAATAGTGAATTGTTGTGTATTTGGGTATACAAATCGTAGCTGTATTATAGTAACTAGAAACAAATTAAAACGTACTGAATACATTGGTGCACATTTTAGTAAAAATAATTTGGATAATACCAGGGATGAGGAGGCGGCAGAAAAATTACCGCCTCCTTTCACTAGTAAATCGTAAAGCCTATTCCAAATGTTTAAGCGGGACTAAATGTATTTTTATTTTCCTAAATTATCACTTTAGCTCATTTTTAAACGATCGAAGCCTACTTTTGTTAAACAAAATGATAAAAATCTTCATTCAATCGTTAAAAGTTAGTAAATTTCAATATCTAGTTCCGCTGAAACTAAAGAAACACACTATACTTACATTAGATGTCTTGGGTTGAGGTGAGCTGTTTTTAGAAATAAGTTCATTTCATCTTGACTTTTTGTGTCATTTTTAATACAAATTTTCTAATATATTTGTTTTTTATATTTATATTTTATATACTTTATTTTTCATAGTATGTCACTTTTTCCTTTTGCCATTTAGATTTTGACTGCCAACATGAAACATGAAATAATCACGAAGCTCGTTACAACTTGAGAAACTAAAAATCCAGTTTAGTTCCGCCTAAACATAATAAACAGAGTATACAAAAAATAATAAAATGGATATGAGTAAAAACAAATATCTTAACTGCATCGTATTAATCTGTTAATACGGGCAGTATTAATAAAATTTTAAACTGGAAAGCATGAAGGCAACCGGGTAAAACCGGTATTGAATATTTTTAATTTAATTTTTGTTCTTGAACAGAGAACAAAATGTCGTTCCTGTATCCGTGCTTTAAAAAAATCTGGTAATAAGTTTATTTTGCTTTCGTTTTCGGTTTGTTCTCATCTTTGATAAAAATGTAATTAAATAGTCGGGAGTCGATTTCTTTTTCCGACTCCCGGCTCCGACTCCTCCAAAAATGCTGATCCCAAGTGAATTTGGGATCAATTAGTACCCCCAGTAGGTTCACAGATTTCGGATTATCAAAATTGTTTGTCTTTAGTGTTAAAAGAAATTGTTGAGATTTAGGGAGAGTCTATTGGTGTCGAACCAGTATTTAGTTCTCTGCATTTCGATGTTATTAATAGTGATACCATCAACAAGGGATGACGATCTTGCAATTAATGTTGTGTCATCAGCGCTTCGTCTCTCAGAAACAACTCTGCAGCCACGTATATCAATTTTTTTTAAACAAGGAAGCAGCAGCAGGTGTCGCACTAAAAATTGTAAATATATAACTGTATAACATATACCTATATAATAATAAAATAATATATATATTAATTGGTTTTTATTTGTCTTATCTTTCAGCCGGTCCGCGAAAAATTTATCCTACATTTTTCGTCAAGAACAATATTCTATATATATACTATACCTTCTATATATATACAACAACTATATATATATATATATATATATATATATATAGAAACGGAGAATTTCTTTCTCCTCGTTGAAACATGTATATATATTTGGATAGTTGGGAAAAGAAGATATTGTGTCGATAGTAACCACAATTATTTCATTAAGGCCTATATTTCGTTAGCCATTCGCTAACTTTATTCAAGGTCTACAAACAAACATTAAATGCAGTTAGTTATGTATACATAACCTTAGTTTATATGTTACTTACTGAAATACTTAAGTGAGACACATGGATGTAAAATAACTAAACGTTATGTAAAACGGAACCGAACGCAAATAAAGAAACTTCATAGATGAAAACTTTAGAAATTAAACACGTTAATAACTTGTGATATTCAATGAAACTAAGTCACATATTAAGCAGACGCCATTTTGTTAGTTTACTAGGTGGCGGAAGTATAAAGTCAAATCAAGCGATAGGATAAGCATTTGACTATTTAACGGAAATTAATAACGGCGCAGGCGCAGAAGTTTAATGTAAATTTTTGAAAAAGAAAAGAGGAACAAGCGGGAAACTCATAATACAAATAATTAAGAATATTAAGAAGAAAGGTTAATAAAGACCTGGTAATCATGTATACTATCTCAACGAGCATCCCTGAATCCCATTATTGACATGAGAATTTTTTATATTTTTAAAAGTAAGCAAAAAAGAATAGATTGAATGTAAATTCTCCGTGTCAGTTTTAGAATTTAGTGTATGTTCATAGTGATTAATGTAACACATTTCCTTAAAGAATCTACTAGAATCATGGGAAAATCGGTCCAGAATCTTAGGATTATCGAAATTTACCACATGTTGGGTACTATTAATATGAGCCCCCAAAGTACACTTCTTGGGGTTAACCTCCGCGTCAGAGCGGTGTTGTATAATCCGATTTTTAAGTTTTTGTACCGTGCTTCCAATATATATTCTGTTACATTGGCATTCTAATTTATAAATACATTTTTTAGTGCTGGTGACATTATATTTAAATTTTAAAGTTGAATTAAGAGAGGAAAGTTTCAATAACGGTTTATCAGCAACCACTAAGTTTTTCAACTTAAGTACCTTTTTAAGGCTATTGGACATATGTCCCAAATATGAGAGAGACCTGTACTTGACAGGTTCTGCCACATGTGAAGTCGGATCTACTGATCTCACCCCCCCGCCCCCAGGACCAAGGTCTTGCGTTACATCTATATTGAAAATGATTCTATAAACCAATTTTTTAGGATAAGAGTTCTGTATGAAAATTTCAGCAAGACGTTTTAAATTTTTTTCAAGAAGAGAAATGTCCGAAATTTTGGTGACTCTATGTTGCATGGTCTTGAGTAGAGCAATTTTATACTTAAGCGGATGAAAAGAAAAGAAATTCAAATATCTACCTGAGTAGGTTTTTTTAGTGTACCAATCAAATTTAAGATTGTTTTCAAGGTCTCTAAAGAAAAAGGTGTCCAGAAAAAGTACGCCTCTCCTACTAGAATCTTCCAGTTCTATGGTAAATTGTATGCTAGGATGATATTCATTAAATATAGCTAAAACATGGTCTGTTTCGTCTCTAGGGACAGCTAAGACCACCTCATCCACATATTTTTAAAAAAATGGAATCTGGAAATCAATTTTTTTTAAAACTGTATCCAGTAACGTATCCATCGTGATTTGTGCTAGTATTGTATTTGTGCTAGTATATATATATATATATATATATACAAACAACTCGATTACTGTTTTTCATACCATGGGTCTACGTTCACATACTTATGTAACATCTTGGCGACATGCTTAACTATTTCGGTAAGAAATTGTACAGTTTGTGTTTACTTTTATGACCGGTACCTTTTGTTATAGAAATCCTTGATAAAGTTTATGAAGAATAAACGAAATATTGGATCAATTATGAAATAATTGCATCATCCTTCGCTTCTCTTCTTTTTCCCAAATAATTTCCTATGATAGTGCCTCAACAGAAGATCAAAAATTCTCCGTCCTGGTATATATATATATATATATATATATATATATAATATCTGTTAAGGTTACTTATAATAGTTTGCAAGTATTTTTATTTACAAGTGTTCAAAGTTGCTTTCCATTTTGAACACTTTCGCATCCTTAGCCTTTAGTTAACAGTAGCTCGGAGAGTAAGAAAATATATTGCACGTTCAAGTCGTACCTACTTGAATGTACTTGAAGTACTTCCAACGCGAACCGTTTTAATTAGTTTAAATTGGTTGTCAAAATAAGTATAATTTATTTTATTTATGTTTAAAAGGTATATTTTAATAAATATAAATGTCATATATTTATGAATATATCTTGCAAAATTGAACGTTTTTCGTGCTTCGATCTTATATGACGAAGCTTTCACGGCCCCCCGGTTATTAAAATTTATCCTATTTTCACCGGTCCGCGGGGGCAAAAAGGTTGAAGAACACTGCTTTATGGCACAACTTTTACAAAAGTATTTGACTATTTGAGTAGATAATATCTTTTCGAATATTTTGGAAAATAATGGCAACAGCGAAATTGGGCGGTAATTACCTGGATCATCATTATCATCTTTCTTATATATTGGGAGCATTGTTCCAATTCTTAATTCATCCGGTAAAATATTATATGTTCTGCAGTTATTAAATATATTTGTTAAAGGACTTATTATTTTGTTTTTTAACGACTTTAATATTGTAACGTTGATGCCATTGTAATCCCTAGCGTTGCTGTTTTTGACGCCATTGCTTGTGTCTCTCATTACTATACAAGAAACAGTAGAAAAGGGAAAAATTAATTTATATGGGAAGGATTCATAAGGAATGTACGCATGTAGGATTATTTGATTTGGGTATTTTTTCAGTTAAATTCTCAAATATTTTAACAAAAAAGTTATTGAAGTCAATGGAAGTTAAAGAAGTTGTAAGGATTGGGAAGCGTTTACAAGGTCTATTACCGTTAGTTATTTGCCATGTGCAACGTGAATTATTTTTAGTTTTTTATAAAATCAGAATTGGCTCTCATTTTGGCATCCTTAATTACATTATTGTATTTAGTTCTAAACTACATTCACAATAAACGTGAGATGACATCACACTTGGTTTATTTAAGTACCAACGTTATGATATGTTTTAATCAACATCAATCCATAACTCAGTTAGTACATTTATTTATTTTATGTTGGTAATTTTATACAATGTTGTCGGTTTTAAATTGGATAGTTCAATCGTTATTTTAACGTCAGGTTGACGTTTAGGTACAAATTAAGTGAGGTTATATTTTATACTTTTTAAATATATTTGTAATTTAAAAGTAAAAATGCCCAAAGCTCTTAGTAGCCGTGCTCAAAGGATGGTTTTGTCTCTTATTAATTATTTTGAAAGAGAGCGAGACAATGGTGGACCTTTAATGGATGTGAAATGTGTCAGAGATGTGAGTAAATATAAAATTTAGTTTATATCTATGGTCTTTTCACTTGAATATATTTCTACAAATAATTGTTAATTAACTTTTTAGAGTTGCAGCTGCTTTATATGTCAGTATTTCTAAAGTAAATAAAATAGCACAACAAACGTGAGGTGAAACTGTCAGTAGCCCGAAAAAGAAACGAACACGTACTAAATCTGTTATAGAATTAGACAATTTTACAACAGTTGGGATACGTAATGTAATTTATGAGATGTACCGTAATAGTAAGGACACAACATCTCTACGTGAGGCCTCTTAATAAATTAATTTGATTTTAGGAGAGCATGTTACTGTCGACACTATTAATATGAAATTACATGAAAGGGGACTGTATGATGGTGGAAAGACTTCCCTTTGGAAGATTTTAAGAAATATAGGTTTTAAATATAAAAAGGACGATCCAAAACGTGGTCTAATGGAACTTCCCCAAATCGTTCTGAAAAGAGTAAAATTTCTTAAGGAATATGTGAAGTTAAAACAAGAAGGACTCTACAAATTTATATTTATTGATGAAACCTGGATTTTCAAAGATGGGACTGTACGTCGTTCTTGGCAAAATGAAGATCTGCGTAGTATGAAAACATCCAAAGTAGGTGGAGCAAGGTGTGTACAGATTTTGAATTTTTTAATAACTTATTCTACTAGTATAATATTTATCTAAATAGAGAATGCATAAAAAAAAAAAACTATATATACATATATATTTTTATTTATTTATTTTTATTATTTTTTTTTTTTCTTTTCTTTAATTATAGATATATCGTTCTTCATGCGGGAGTTGAAGGAGGGTTGGTGGAAGGAGCAGCATGAGTGTTTGCCTCCAAAACAAAGGATGGTGACTTTCATGGGGAGATGAACCACCATAATAGTTTTATTAATTGGTTCCAACACCAATTGATCGCAAATTTAGAGGAACCGTCCGTTATTGTTATGGATAATGCCAGCTACCACACTGTAACTGAGAACAAGTCACCAACTTCTTCAAGTAAAAAGGCCGATATTCAGCAGTGGCTGCGGGATAATAAAATACTAAATACTATTACTAAATTTAGTGAAAATGTAAGAAATTTTTCTATATTTAGTAGAAAATTTGTTTTTGTGTAATGTACTTTTGCTATATGTCACTTATTTTTTAAGGTACAAACCTCCGCCTATATATATTGTTGACAAAATGGCGGAGGAAAATGGGCACAAAGTTTTAAGACTCCCTCCATAACATTGCAATTTTAACGCAATTGAAAATATATGGAGTATGTGCAAGCGGTATTATGATGACAACGTAAGAAAGCAAGGCAGTTCGATGCAGGCTTTTTTGACAACGTGGCGAGAGGCGCTATCCTCAGTTACAAAAGAATGTGGCAAAACACCGTCCGCCATACTGAAGAAGAAATAAAAAAATGGTACGACAGGGAAGTCTTTTTCGATTCAGAAAATATTACCACATGCATTATAAATCCTGATGAAGATTCAAGTGACGATTCTGATTGGTTCGGTGAAGAAGATCTTAATGATAATCAGTAATCACCATCAAAGTCAAGAAACAAGATAAGGCTCCTTGTAGAGGCAGAAACCCCAACCGTGGTAAAACAATCAAGATCTGTGAAAAAGAAAATTATTGCCGCCATTTTAAGAGCGAGGGTGAGTTTCTAGTAGCCTGGGACCAAACTTGTGCAGAAGTACCAACTGAAAAGTGGGAAGACATTTTTAACACGTGGTTTATACGTATGAGGAAGTGTATTGAACGTGATGGAAAGTACTTTGAGAAAGTTTAAAAAGTAAGTTGTGGCAAAATGTTCGTATCGAGAATTGGCCTGTTCACTCATGAATAGGCATCTCGTCAAAGTTTGTGAAATATTTGTCTTTTAGTAGCGAAGGGCTGTCGTTGATTCGACGTAGCCGTTATATATATTTTTTGAACCGTTTGTATATTTAAGTATTTTTCATGTTGGGTGATATTTCTATAACGTACTTTTATCTGTATATTGTGTTTGTATATTTTAAAAGGTTTTATAATTTGTAATGTAAGTGAACAAAAGCAATATTTAATTTTGTATCTTGGTCAATAAACAAATATTATATATGATTAATAAAATATGTTCTATTTACATTTGTTACGTTCTTTATTTTTTTTTGTAATTTTAGCCTACAGGTCTGTTACGTAGAACGGTTTATCCTCAAATGCAAAGGAAAAGAAATTTTAGCGTACTCATTACATTTTACACTTGCAGCTAGTGGCAATAAACTGTTCGGCTGGAAATAATATTTGAATATTCATTATTCGAAACAAAATTGTATCTAACATCTGAAATTCAAAAATTTCTATTCGAATAATAAAAAATTTGACTCTTTATCTTTGCTTTCCGATATCATTTAGTGAGTTCATGAAGCAAGCTCGGAGCGTTTGAGAAAAGGTTTAACGCGTTTATTCGAGCGGTCTGGAGTTAAACAGTGTGACTCGGAACACTCCGTGTTTGTTTCCCGAACCCGCTGTGTCAATGTGACACCAAGCGAAAAATGAAAGTAAATTTTATAAAAAGTATTAAAAGAACACGACACATTTCTAAAAACAAATATTTCTGATGATTCTTATACACTGAAATTTAATTTTTTTTTTTTTAATACTACATTACACACTTAATATAATATAAACCATAAATTTCGCGACAAATCGGTTAGAAAGAACTGCTGTGCATCATAATTTACATTAATTCCTTTCCTCCATAGGAAATATAGGTTTTCAATATATTTTTAGAAGTTGTTCGATATAACCTAACTTTTTTTGACAGATTACGAATTGGCAACAAGGTGAGTTTTTGAACTGTGACGTCATTTCATAGTTACGGTAAATGGAGTTTAAAAATATTCCTGTTACGAATGGATACTTCATTAGGGTTATTTAAATATTGACTGTTTATTTCTATAAATGTTTGCTCTATGTTTTTTATTTCTTCACTAAACCAAGTTAATTGATTGGATTTGAATTTACTATTTTTTAAGGGAAAACTATATTCATAAATTCTGATATAACTTTCGAAAAATTCTGTGAAAGCCCCACCGCTATTGTCTTTGTTAACCAGCTTTCTTCGTCAAGTTTTTGATACATCCGATTTATTCCTATTTTAGTAATAGGTCTAGACATTTTACTAGTATGGGAACATTCGTCAGCATCAGTCAGTTGAGTTGTAAAATAAAAGTGTATTCTACTGTGATCATCAAGGGCAGTTTCAACTTTGCCTGCATGAATAGTTGATGTATCAATGCTTGGTAGTTAATAGAATACATTGTCCAAGCGGTTGTCTCCTATTATATGGAAATCAACACAAGAGACTAAGCCAAAGGATTGAAACAGGTCTTCAAGCTGAACAGCCTGCGTTGGTGCAGAGTTGAAATGGACATTAAAATCACCACAGAAGAAAACATTTTTTTTTTTTTAAGTTTTATTGATAACCAAATTTTGTGTGACATTATTTAGAAAAATATTATTATCTCCAGAAGGTGGTCAGTATAGGTTAACTAAAATTGCATTAACACTGATGAAAGAGTAGGTTACCATTTTCAGAACATTGGTCAAATAGTTAATGTGATCATAATGTAACCGGTAAGTGTGAATTCCAAGAAATGTAACTAGTTCCCCAAAGTCAATATTGCGATTGAGACAAAAAAAAAATTGGGTTTTGTTATTATTTAAAGACAGTCGAATTGAATCGAACCAGTCTTAAACTTTCATTATTTCACGATCTGTATTTCTGACCACATCGCAAACAGATGTATGACTTGACAGGACTGTAGTGTCATTGGCGTAAAGTATAATTTTGACATTATTATTAAGCATGTTTGGCAGGTCAATGATATACACAATGAAAAAAAAAAAAAAAAAAACGGGCATAAAATTCGACCCTGACAAACTTCAGAATATGTAGAGTCTACGTCATTCATCTAGACGAACTGGTATCTATTAGAAAAATAAGAACTAATGAGATCATTTGCATTGCCACGAACGCCTTGTGTTAAATCTACGCCATCACTTTACCAACGTTATGCGACAACATTAACAACCAAGCACAGCTGGTCAATAGTTAGCAAGGGGTTGTCAATAAAACAAAAAATCTAATGGCCGGTATTATAAAGCAAAATAGTTTGCTACTAAATTTTAGTTAAGAGTTAAACTCTGAATATTTTTTCTTCTCTAACCCGTTTTTTTTTTTTTCATTTGAAATACTTTTTAATTTCTACTATAGTGCGTTCAAATGTGTTTGCAGTACAGGGCATATGGAGTAGTTCTTTTTCATACTCTCTAATGGGTTTACACAATGACGCTATCCTTTTCTTGCTTGTCGACGTTGTCAGCTCTAAAACGCGCTGATCTGTGAAGACGCAGTATTCTACAAATGGCATTTTTTTTTGTTTTTTTTTTCTTTTTTTTTTTAACACAGAACAGGACTAAATGCCCCAATTACACTCTGTCTTACAAACATTCATGCCCTGACCGGGATTCGAACCCGGGACCTTTGGCTCGTGAAGCAGGAGCGCTACCTCTACGCTACCAAGGCCGACAAGTGTTATTGAGTGTTATTTTGAGTTTTATAAGATTTGATTTTTGTAAATCATACGAGTTTTTCATATTATTATAATTGACACATTTGACACTTTTACAACATTTGGCAACACCGCTCCCACTTGCCATAAGAGCTATACTGCAAACTCACCTTTGAACGCACTATAATTCTTTTTCACTGTCAAAATTATAGGTTATAAACGTTAAAGTGTTGTAGCTACAACTGAAAAACGCGAAATATAGTATAGGCATCTACCGGTCAGTTGTATAACTAACGTTCGGTCAGTAAATCTTGAGACTAAATTATTTTAGTTGTGAACTAATTAGTTAGTTGGCTGTTCTGATTTATAATACCGAAATTAAATAACTTGTTATGTTAGTTTTCAACTAAATTTAGTTTACAACTAGTTAGTTGGACCCTTAGTTAGGTTTTTATAATACCGGCCATAACAGACCTAAACAAAATTGTTGGCTTAGGCGCAGGAGCGCGCCAACCAAGGGGTGTAGAGGGTGCACCGCACCCGGGCGCCGTGTATTAGGAGCGCGTGGAATTATGAAGAATATTGGTCCATTGTATAAAATTAATGACCACGTTTTTCCGGTTCATGAAAAGATTGAGATTTCCGTTCCGATTCATTCGAAAAATAATATTAAAAATAAGTATATACGTACTACCACATTTCATGGTCAGTTTCAAGTGCGTAAGACAAGTAGGCAAAAACAACGAAATGTCCGTACGACCTCTTGTACACAAATATTTATGTCCGGATATGACCCTATAGCCTATCTTAAAAGAAATAGTTGCGTATCTTTTATGGCACTGTTTTCAATATTTCTTCTCTAAAAGTGGGATGAAATTCTTAAACATTCTATCGGGTCAATTCAGTAAAATGAACGTTAATTTTTAACGCATTAACAGCACCAGTTAAAAAGTAAATTTTAGCGTACTGGTTAAGACGAAATTAGGAAGTTGCTATTCTCTAAAATCAAATTTAACACACACGTTAAATAATTACTTTTTAACGCTAACGTTAAAAATTACAGTGAAATTAGTAACAAGACAGTGTCAAAGTCACGTCTGTACTTAGATCGAACATTCATTTAGAGAGTTTGACAGATTGTTTGTCAACAGTTTGTGAAATACATTGCATTAAAATGACTGATATTGGTAAATACCTATATACTATATTTGTTAAAATCTATTGTATTTAATGCCTATAATAATTGTATATTGAAGGGCTCAGCGGAAAAGTGTCATTTTCATACTTTCAATCAACAGGTGCATCAGTTAACCTACATGTAATTAATTGTTGTTATATGCAGTGTTGAGCATAGATAACTGTAATCTAAAGAAAGATAAAGATAATTAAAAAAATAATTATCTAGAAAAGATAAGATAATCTAAAAAAAAAACAGATATAAGCTGTTCACTTTTGTAAGAACTAAAGTCACTAGATTATACAAAGTACTGCAACGGCGGCCATGCTGGGGTTAAAAATGTCGCCAACACAAATGATGTTCAGTAATTCCAACATTACAAAAATAAGAAACTAGTTTTTATTCTAAACATTGTAATCACGATTTTTTTAATCAAAGATGCACTATAACAAAATTGTGGTACAATTTCAATTATTCTTTTAATTTTTATTATATAAAATGGATATAATGTATAAATTTAAATTAAACTTAACCTTAAATAATCAAACCGCTGACAAAGAAGGTTATTAAATGAGAGCGAAAGAGGGAGATGTGACAGCGCAGACGTAAACTTAAGAACGTAAAAATTGCTGCTTTAGTTAGCTTAATAGGGGAAGCAATGTTGCCAATCAAACCCTGGGGTCTGTCGGCTTCTTCAAAGGCTTGCGGTACTTTGTATAATCCAGTGACTTTAGTAAGAACAAACTAAGAGGGAATTTTGTTTTCAATAGTTTGCACCTTTGAAGCTGTATGTCATGTTGGTATTAAAAAATGTCACTTTTTTAAAATGTCGATCCATTTGACATATGTCATATTGAAAAATGATATCTTAACTATAATGATCATAACCTTATAAACCTAAAGTCGGTTTTACAGCGTAAGGAATATTTTTAATTGACATTTAAAGTCAGTAACACACCATAAAAGTAACCAAAATAACCAGATCTATGGTCTATTTCAAAGTAGAAAAATGTGTGTAAGAAGATAGGAGCTGTTTGTCCTTGCTTTGGATTGGTTTAGATCGTCATCCCTATTACACTGTAAAAATATCCTTTTTAGTCCAAGTTGACAGATGTTCAGTGTCGTACATTGGAAATATATATTATTTATATTATTTAATTTTTCTCATATATTTTGTTATTATTTACATATTTAGACTTTTATTTATATTCTTGGCGTAGATTTTATGGAGAAAATTCTCCATGTAATTTGTTTTTACGCAGTTATATATTTTTTAGCTTATCTGACATATAAATATTTTTTGACAGTTGACAATTAGCAGATCAAGAAAGAGGACTAATGTGAGGCCAAAAGACAGCCCAGCTGATTGTGCCCAAAGAAGAAGTTATTGATATAATTTTTAGACCTTCATATATACATATATTTTTAATTTTTATTTACAATAATTATTTAAATAAGAAACTTTAGCTCTGAAGATATATTGTTTGTTTTATTGCTTTGTTTAAACTCTTTTAGCCAAATTTCTCTTTTTATATATAGTACATAATTTTTAAAATTAATATTTTTTAAAATTTTTCAAATTTCCCATTAAACTGAATTTATGTCGTATAAATAACATAAGTGTATTATCTGCCTTGTTTATTTCAATATCTTATTAACCTTTTTTATATTAAAAAAAAATCACTTGCTAACCCAGTTGCTACGCCCATGCCCTAGTTGTAACTTATTTTAAATTTCCCGCTATACTGTATTTGATCAGTGTAAATCGTACTTGGTTCGCAGCGCTATCTACTTTTTTCTACTTTGAAATAGACCATAGTGTGTTCTTACAAAAGTGAACAGCTTATAGTAGATAAGATAAATCCCCTCCACATTTTTATGGCGCAAAACTCAAATTATCCATTATAAATTCATCATATCGCTTTCATCCAAGGGGGAATCAGTTACAAGTATCTCGTTTAATAAATATTGTTGATTCATATTTACATACAGTCTGTTCCAAACGGTTAGGCGGAACTAAATGGGAATTTCTTTCTTTTAGGTTGTCACGAGAAGGGACCTTGCTCGGGTTATTTCATTTTTCATGTTGGAATGTCAAAATTTAAAATTCCAACAATGAAACCATGGAAACGAATGACATATGTCAAAATTTAATATTTTTTTTTACTTATTTTATTGACAAAAAAATATATAAATGGGAAATTTGTATTAAGAATGACACAAAAAATCAAAATATAAAGAAAATGACATTTTAAAATGATATTAACCTTAACCAAAAAATGTTTATTGTAAGTATGATTTACAAAGCTTAAACAAAACGGTCGAAAAGCACGAGTTAAACGATGAAAGCAACTAGATTGCAAAATCTAGTTCCGCTTAACTGTTTGGAACAGACTGTATAGGTATGTACAGTCTGTTTCAAACGCTTAGGCGGAACTAAATGGGAATTTCGTTCTTTTAGGTTGTCACGACAAGGGACCTTGCTTGGGTTATTTCATTTTTCACGTTGGACTGTCAAAATTTAAAATTACAACAATGAAACCATGGAAACGAATGACCTATGTCAAAATTAAATTATTTTTTTATATATTTTAATGACAAAAAAATTAATAAATGGGAAATTTGTATTAAGAATGACACAAAAAATCAAAATATAAAGAAAATGACAATTTAAAATGATATTAACCTTAACCAAAAAATGTGTATTGTAAGTATGATTTACAAAGCTTAAACAAAACGATCGAAAAGCACGATTTAAACGATGAAAGTAACTAGATTGCAAAGTTTAGTTCCGCTTAACCGTTTGGAACAGACTGTACTTAGTTTTGTCATTTGCAGAACATCACAGAATATTGAGGTTATGTTTAAAATTAATCAACTGTCATTCCTAGAAAGTGTCACTTAAATAATCTACTAGTAACCAAAATAATTATTAATAACCACAACCAACTTTTGTAAGAACAAACTAAGAGGAAATTTTGTTTTCAGTAGTTTGCATCTTTGAAATTGTATGTCATGTTGGTATTAAAAAATGTCACTTTTTTGAAATGTCGATCCATTTGACATATGTCATAATGAAAAATGATATCTCAATTGTAATGATCATAACCTAGAAACCTAAAGTCGGTTTTACAGCGTAAGGAATATTTTTAATTGACATTTAAAGTCAGTAATGCACTATAAAATTATTCAAAATAACCAGATCTAGTTTGTTCTTACAACAGTAAACAGCTTATACATATAAACAATTAACATTTGATAAAAAAAAAAAAAACATCTGGCTATTTTAATTACTTTTTTATTGTATTACTGATTTTAAACGTCATTTAAAAAATCCGTTACACTGTAAACGGCCTTCATTTGTACAAACTCTATCTTTATGGTAATAATAAATTTATAGGTTATAATATAGTAAAATAACAGGTAATTTTTGAACATGACATACATATGTTATAAATATAATTGACATTTTAGATTATTTTTTTATTACCAACATAACATACAATTGCAAAGGTGCAAATATTTTAAATCAAAATTTCCTTCGTTCTTTATATCAAAAATGAATTGATAATAGATACTAAAAATTATATAAACAGAAACCTACCTTGATACGACTTGCTAAATTTCCGGTTGATGATTTAAGATAACATGATAGATAAACCCCAGTTTACAAAAGAAAATATGAAAAATAAAATAATGCAGCAAAAAATAATAAAATGACGTCCGAACTTAACACATTTATGATTTATAAGAGAAACAATAAAGGATATTTCTAGTAGGAAATTATGTTGAAATAAATTAAATATACGTATAATCTGTCTCAATTTGTAATACGATACTAGATCTGGTTACTTTGGTGACTGTTGTGGTGTAAATAGACTTTTTTGTGAAACCATGTAAACTTGTAAATCTGGCTTTTACATTTTTGGTGAAGTTTCATTATACTGAGGTTATAAGCTGTTCACTTTTGTAAGACACTTTAACACACTAGATCTGGTTATTTTGGTTACTTTTATGGTGTGTTACTGACTTTAAATGTCAATTAAAAATATTCCTTACGCTGTAAAACCGACTTTAGGTTGATAAGGTTATGATCACTATAATTAAGATATCATTTTTCATTATGACATATGTCAAATGGATCGACATTTTAAAAAAGTGACATTTTTTAATACCAACATGACATACAGCTTCAAAGGTGCAAACTATTGAAAACAAAATTCCCTCTTAGTATGTTCTTACAAAAGTGAACTGCTTATATATTCACTCAAAAACTACATGTCAGATACCAAATTGACATGTCAAATTTGTGATTGACATGTCAAATATTTTGAATTATATACAAATATTTATTTCATTTTATTTCGCTTATTCATATTTTCTGGTCTGATTGTATAAAATATATTTCAAATACTTGTCAATTTGTGTTTTATACAATTTGTGTTAGTAAGTTGACATATACGTAATTTATTTTATTTGTTTATTTCATATTTATTTTATTGTTACATTAAGGCCCGGTCTTTCCACCTTCAGATAAAGTCCCAGGTAACTATCTGACCGATAAGGTTATTTGTAACTTCATCTGCTGAGTAAATGTCAATACCAGTCAGTGAATCCAATACGTCAGTCTCATTATCCGTTAGATAACTATCCGATAGATACATTTGTATAGAAAGAAGGGATGACATTTACTCAGCAGATGAAGTTAAAAATAACCTTATCTGTCAGATAGTTACCTGGGACTTTATCTGAAGGTGGAAAGACCGGGCCTAAATTACATTATTATTTATGGTATTATCTGTCTCATTTTGTAATACGGAACTAACAGGAAAATTTCATTTTTTATGTTGTATATTGACAATACATTTATAATATTATCATAGTATTGGTTCACACGGATACGCCAAAGTCTGTTTACACCACAACAGTCACCAAAGTAACCAGATCTAGTTTCGTATTACAAATTGAGACAGATTATATTTATAAGCAGTTCACTTTTGTAAGAACACACTAGATCTGGTTATTTTGGTTACTTTTATGGTGTGTTACTGACTTTAAATGTCAATTAAAAATATTCCTTACGCTGTAAAACCGACTTTAGGTTGATAAGGTTATGATCATTATAATTAAGATTCATTTCATTTCATTTTTCATTATGACATATGTCAAATGGATCGACATTTTAAAAAAAGTGACATTTTTTAATTTCAACATGACATACAGCTTCAAAGGTGCAAACTATTGAAAACAAAATTCCCTCTTAGTTTGTTCTTACAAAAGTGAACAGCTTATATTTTTTTTCATTTTTACATTTAATACAGGCTTTTTCAAACGTTTAGGCGGAACTAAATGGGAATTTCGTTCTTTTAGGTTGTCACGAGAAGGAACTTTGCTTGGGTCTGTTCCAAACGGTTAGGCGGAACTAGATTTTGCAATCTAGTTACTTTCATCGTTTAAATCGTGCTTTTCGGCCGTTTTGTTTAAGCTTTGTAAATCATACTTACAATAAACATTTTTTGGTTAAGGTTAATATAATTTTAAAATGTCATTTTCTTTATATTTTGATATTTTGTGCATTCTTAATACAAATTTCCCATTTATTTATTTTTTTGTTATTAAAATTTGTAAAAAAAAATAATTTTATTTTGACATGTCATTCGTTTCTATGATTTCATTGTTGGAATTTTAAATTTTGACATTCTAACGTGAAAAATGAAATAACCCGAGCAAGGTCCCTTCTCGTGACAACCTAAAAGAACGAAATTCCCATTTAGTTCCGCCTAACTGTTTGGAACAGACTTTATCTTTTTTTTACGTTTGGTACGTGAAAATTTAAAATTCCAACAGTGAAACCATGGACTACATGGATAATAAACGAATATCGTTTATTAAAAATTTGGATTAATTTTTACACATTTTTAAGACATAAAAATGGGAAATTTTTATTAAGAATGACAAAAAATTAAAATGCAATGAAAAATTCATTTCATAATGACAATCAATTTAATCTTGAATTTGCGATGTGAGTATGACTTAAACAAAATGACCAAAAGCCCGAATTAATAGATAAAAATTACTAGATTTCAAAATCTAGTTCCGCCTAAACGTTTGGAATCGCCTATAAATACATATCATCGAAAGTACGTTAAATGGATGTACGTTAAGTGAATGCTAAGTACAAAGAATTTATTTTATCGCTCAACATACAGTTTTCATTTCCATAACTGACATTGAGTGACAGAAATGCAAAAAGCTTTCATTGAAAAATAGAACGTACTGCGTACTCCATAGATTGCTCGATTATAAATATAAACGCATTTTTTTTTTTTTTTAAGAAGTAGAAATAAAATTTTAAAAATCTATTTATTAAGCAAATAAAAGAAATAAACATAACTAAGAATAGTCAACTACTAATTATTTAATAGTTTAGTATCTGTCCTCCTGTGCTGAACATTCGTTCTACAGGTGCAGAAGAAGGTAAAGAGGTGTTATATTTATAAAACATTTCTTTGATGACGGGGTATGAACTCAATACCATAAGATCGGTACTTTTATCATCAAAATATGATAAATATTGAACTTTAATTTTGTTGGAGGCTGAAGTTGACGGCTCTTCATCATCAGCACATGATGAACAACTATTTTTAAAAATACTGAAGAAGTCATTTTCATAACTTGGGTTATTTTGTTTAGAACTATCAGAATCACTGACATAATCTTTCATGGTATTTTCTGTCTCAGAAATAAATAAATCTATAAAATATTTTTTTATATTATCAGCATTATTTGGAATCCAGCTTAATTTAAATTTTGAATGACTAATGGTTGCCAAAATATAACATTTAGATTCCAAATTTTTTAAATTAAGTATCTGACCAAAACGATTATCAATACCTTGAGTTAATGAAGTAACCAAACTTTGACAGTACACTGTATTTGTTAATTGGGTCAGTTTGTTGTTAATAACTATTAGAGTAGGTAAAACAAATCCTAAAAACAAATTATTTTCTGACTGTAAAATATCCAGTGCATGAGCCACTGGTTGCATGATCTGTAAATATTTTTCAAAAAATAGAAAATCTGTGTTTAAATTTTGGAAGGTTTAATTTTTCCATTAAATCATTTAAATTATATTTATGTTATGATATGCAATAATTTTTTTGATTGCATCATAGGATGCATTCCATCTAGTTTTATTTGGAACTTTTAATTTAGAATTATAAATTTCTTCAGCCTGATCAGAAGAATGTGTACTACGGCTTAATAAATTCCATAAACCATTTGCTTTACTCATTGCAGAAAAATAATTTTTCTTGTATAAAGGGTCATCAGTTGCTTTAGAACTATCAGTGCATGCCAATAAATTTAAAGAATGTGAAAAATATTTCATTTGAGGAGGAAGCATAATGCTTCCACCAGTATCAGATTCAGAATCTGATTCGTTAAAATTATTTTGAGGATTTAAACTTATGCAGTGAAATGTTATTTCATCATCTAGTTCAGATTCTGAATCTGACTCAGCATTTTCAATTTCAAAATTACAATTTTTATCCTTTTCATATATTTTTTTGTTCATCAAAAATTCTCGAAAAGCTTTTGCAAAATTTGAAGCGTTATCAGTAACAGTATGGGAAATCTTGTTTACTATATCAAAATATTTGTGGATAACAAAAATTTGTTTGGCAATTAATTCATAAGTGTGTTTAAATTTAAACCGTTTACATCCCAAAATGAAAGATTTTCTTTCAAATTTATTTTCATCAATGACATGAGCAGTCATACCTAAATAACTTTTATTTCGGGATGACCATATGTCAGCCGTTGTACAAATATATTTGTAGTTTGCGAAATAATTACGTAAACACTTTTCTTTTTCATTTCTCATATCTGTTAGTTGCTGCTTCAGATTTCTTCTGTCCATTACTTTTATATTAGATCTCGAAGAGTGTGTTAATAACATATTTCGAAATGTAGATTTCTCCACTGTTATTAATGGGTACATCTCATTAATAATATAAGCTAAAACAGTCTGATCACACTGAAAACAATATAGTACATTTTTAGGACGAATATATTTTAATAAATAAAATTTAAAAGGGCTTGACTTACCTGTTCCTGAGAAACTGATGAAACAGTACTGGAGTTTTTGGCTCGTTCCAATAAATCAAAAGTTTTCATTTTAGGCCTTTTAGATTGCTTATTACTTCTTTTATTTTTTAGTTTTACTATTGATGCAGGATGGCAAAGCTAATTTACAAAAAAAAAATTTTTTTCACGCAAAAACAGGTCTATTAAAATATAAACGCATTCTAGAATATATGTATGTATGATCAGTGCCGGCCTTAGCCTCGTTAGCGCCCTCGGGCGGGGTGTTCCGGGGCGCCTTTACAGTACTGATGTTTTTCCTCATCCATTTTCAAATCCAAAGTGAGGACGAGGGGGTGAAAAATGAAGTGAGAACGGGTGGTAGAATTTCTCAAAAATCAAGTTAAGGTCGGAGGGCGGGGTAGAACTTCTCAAAATTATAGTGACGACCGAGGGGGGGGTGTAGAACTTCTCAAAATTATAGTGACGACCGAGGGGGGGGTAGAACTTCTCAAAATTAGAGTGACGACCGAGGGGGGGGTAGAAGTTCTCAAAATTATATGACGAACGAGGGGGGATGATCCCTTCGGTCCCCCTCCCCCCTCCCCCCCCCCTTCGGTCGGTACTGTGTATGATGTATTTGTATTATCAATTCATTTCTGTAGTAAAAAACTAGGAGGAAATTTTTATTTTAAAAGTTTGCACCTTTGCAATTGTATGTTTGGTTGGTAAACACTGATAAATAGTATGTACCGTAAATACCAGATTGCAACCAATAATGCGATTTTTCGTTCCGAAAAAACAAAATTCCTGAAACAATATTATTTACGGAACGCGTTTCCTGAAGTTTGGTTGATTAATTATTAATGAAAACAACCACGACTGAATCATGGTTTTTCTCGGGTTTTCTTACCCCCTCCACATTTTTATAGCGCGAAACTCAAATTATTCATGATAAATTCATCCTATCGCTTTCATCCAAAGGGGAATCAGTTAAAAGTATCTCTATGTTATATAATTTAATAAATTATATAAGATATGACTAAAATGTAGAATGATGGACGAATCTGGTGGGGGATATTTGAGAAAGGAGAGGCGTGGCCAACAACGTTACATTATGGGAAGTATTAGCGAACAGATAATAATAACACCTTTACTTCCACATTTTATTGTTTATTTTGTATATTAAATTGTTGTACACAATGTTTGTTACATATCTGTCAAAATACTATTAATTATTGTTCAATTGTTTTTGACACTCCGGTTACGGGCGAGGGCGACTATGTTCATAAGTCTATCCACCCACCCCCCCACGGAGTGCGGAGCACTATCCCGATGTGAAGAAGTTTGGGAAGCGAACTTGTCGACCTGATCGAGTACAGCGGCCATCGTTGGAGGCTTGGGGCGCTGTGGTTGAAGGTAATGCAGGCATTCGTTCAGATCTGTTGCCTGTGGTTCTCCCCGCAGGGGAAGTTCATAATGGCCATAACACCTGGCCATTTGTCGAGCTTTCGGGCCTGATGATCCCGCGTACCCTCAATCACGCAAGGGAAGTTCATAATGGTCGCATCACCTGACCATATAGAGCTTTTGGGCCTGATGATCCCACGTACCCTGAATCACATATCATTTGGGAGGAGACAGTTCAGAGAAGCCGATTGTGGGAATAGGCTTATCTGTTGTCTCTTTTATCTCCCACTTAAATTCCTACCCACATGGTTGCCGTGCGTGGAGACCCGTAACGCCGGAGAAGAGGATCCTGGTCGGTTGAGGGAGACTACTGCCCGCGGACAGTACGATCCCAACACGCCTTCTTTGGCCTTGGATTCGGTAAAACGGGAGGCTGAGTCTGGTCAGCTCAGTCAATCGGCTGGTGTCACGGTTCATGAATAGAGTGGCTCCACTACTGGATCGTGGATGCCGGGGTAATGCCGTGCCACTAGACAAGTATTCGGGGGTCTGTGGGAGCGGATGCAGCTCGCACGGTTCCAGAGTTGGCTACTACTGGTTCTCGAGCGGGTCGAGCAGCCCGTGACTACTTCCCCCGATGCTATATCATCCTGACATGTCTGGCGCAATGAGCCGGTTTGCGGCCAACGTCCCCTGTGTGGGGCTCCCTGGTGGGTGGGCATGGCAGGGTGATGAAACTTAGTATACGGGTATGGCGACTACCCGGAGAGATTCAATTTCTTTAATTTCCGCCAAAGTTGAGAGTAAACTCCGTAAAAAATCAAAAAAGCGACTTCATCGTGACGCTTTGTCGTCGGATGAAGGATGTGTTAGGCCTGCTGCGAAGAAGGTAGAAGGTAGACAAAATGTTGACTATTGTGCGCCAGTACCACGATTTCTCGTCGTGAAGGTACAAGAAGAGGGTAAGTCCTTTAAGGAGATGTCCCCCTTCTTTGTTGCCCGAACGTTGAGAGAAACGTGTTCTACTGGGATAAGATCGGTGCGTAAGCTGTCGGATGGAACACTCCTGATAGAAGCAGAAACTGAAGCTTCGTCCATACTACAAAAATGCAAAGCATTTGGTGAGCATGGTGTATCAGTTTTACCACACAAGGCTCTGAATATTTCAAAAGGCGTTATAACTGACCGCGATCTTGCTTACGTTACTGAGGAGGAGCAAAGGAGATGGCATCGCAAGGTGTCATTGAATGTAGGAAGCTCAAACCCCGTAATGGCAAGCCCGCGATCTCAATGGTAGTATCCTTCGCTGGTACTAGGTGTCCAGCATCGGTAAGGGTGGGGTACAACGTGTGTAACGTGCGCCCCTACTATCCCAACCCGATGCGATGCTACAAGTGCCAGCGTTACGGTCATACTTCCAGTCGTTGTGGCAAACAATCCATATGTGCCAACTGCGGACAGGACCAGCATGAAGTTGAGTCCTGCCCAAACGCGGCACACTGCGTAAATTGCAAAGGTGCACATGCATCAACTTCACGCCACTGCCCAACGTACCTAGAAGAAAATGCAATTCAGGTCGTCAAGACGCAAGATCGTATACCATATTATGGCGCCAAGAAGAAATATAAAGAGAGTGCACCAGTTACATTTGCGAAATCTTTCGCGCAAGTAGCAGCGAAGAAAATGACGAGCGTTCAGACTCAGACGGAGACAGTGTCCCGTCCGACAGTTACAAAATTAGTGACCGTTGCGTCAACACAAGTGCAGTCAAGCAATGGAGAGGTGTTGGAATCGGTCCCAGAGACCAAAATTCAGACCCCACAACCCGGGGGGTCGGGTCTGAATAAAACCCCCCAATCAAAAGGAGAACACATACCATCTCTGTTCTCCCCACCACCTAAGGAGAAGTCTCCACAAACTTCTCCAAAAACGAGAAGCGACCACAGTGTGGTCGCTTCTGCGAAACCCTCATCAGCCACTCCAGTATCGGAGACTGATAAGGGAACTATTGGGTCTCAATGGATACCAGTGAGAGCCAAATCATCAAAAAGGGAGTCCAGTGTGTCCACCAAAGCACCTGGACAAACAAGTGAAACCGTGGCCGAGAAAATGGCTGTTGACCCGCAACCTAAGGGTAAACCAAAGATCATTAGGTTGCGGGGTAACTCCCCTAAACAAAAATGACTGGTCCACTAATCCAGTGGAACTGTAACGGTGTATATCAGCGCTACGATGAACTACGACTGTTACTCTCCAATTTTGCGCCTTCGTATGTTTGTCTGCAGGAAACAAATTTCACGGAAACCGACACATTCTCTCCTCGAGGATACTCCGTGTTTCGCACGGATTTCCTTGCGGGGGCAAGAGCATGCGACGGCGTGGCAATTCTCGTTAGAGACAGATTGTACCACGACCCTGTAGACATTGACACTGAGTTGCAGGTCGTAGCAGTTCGTGTTGCACTTCCCCTCTGTCGCCAGGCAGTCTACGGACGTGCCTGACACAAAGGTTTTTTTCCGTGACGTCACTAATCCTGCACGTGCAGCTTAAGTGTTTATGACTGGTATTTCCTCGCTCCAAAATCCGAGCCAATCAGAGCGCAGGATCCGAGTTAAGCCGTCACCGAACCCGGCCAATAGGAGAGCCGATCGGAGTGGGGGTAAAACACCGAACTCCGAATAAAAACCCGAGCAGCTAGAGAATTGGGATCAGTATCCTTCAGATCAGCAACCAGCAAACAGTCTACCAGAATATACCAACGAGAAAATTATCAAGTGAGTTGAAAGAAGTGATCGGTCTAACCGAGAATATAAAAAGAATTTATGCACGCTGCATACTATTGTTTTATTCATATATTTCTTTGTTTTGTTGTATTTTTACAATAACTCTTGCAAGTAACGCTGACACCCCTTAGCGGTGCTTGTAATTGTTATCTGTACTTGTAATACGTATGCACAGTGCGCTGATCGCCTCGGCGTGCCTGTGCCCCGTTCGCTGACGGTTTAGCGGACCTCGTCGATACGTATCCACGATCTTTTCTTCACGTTTGTCGCCTCACGTCAACGCCCGTTTTCTTCACGTTTGTCGCCTCACGTCAACGCCCGTTTTCTCCACGATATTCGCTTCACGTCAACGCCCGATTTCTTCACATCTTCAACCGTCTCATCTCTTCAAGTCTACGTCCGTTATCGCTACGTTGGCAACGTTCTACGTCCGTAGTCGTCTTGCCTGCCGCCGCCACGTTCGTACCCCCTGTTACGAACGCACGGCTCCACGCCGCACCAAGAAGCCAACGTCCACGCCGATTTCCGTCGTCGCCCGTCTTGTAGCGCCGCTACAGACCGCTACGACTCAGACGTCATCAACATCGAGGCCTAGCACTCACACGGCAGTTCAGCCGTTTACGCTGGCCCCCAAGAAGAGAGGTACCGAGTCGCGCCGTCTCCACGCCGCTGCGTGGAACTATCGACGGAACCTACGGGCTTGTGAAGCCTCCAGGCCATACAAGGACCTAAAGAAGACAGTGAGGAAGGCCCTCTACGAGGTAGACGACCCCAGGACCCGCTGCTTCCCACCGCCGACACCATCACCGCTCAAGGCAACAGCTCGCCCGCTTGTGCCGCTGTCACCCTTGTCGGTCACCACTCCTACTTCGGTGGCCACTCCACCGATCACTCCAACTACTCCAGGAACAACAAAGAAGAATCGGAAACTACGGCGCCGCCTACTCGAGCTGTTCGGCTCTTCATCGCTGCCGTGAGCACAGTGTCGAGCGACACTATCCAGCGACGAACGCCGATCATCGCATAGACCCGTCTTTTCCCTTCTCTCTCTTCCTTTCCTTTTTATTGTTATATATATTAATTATTATTCATTTTCATTATTGTTATCACTTCTATATATACATTTATTTCTGTTAATAAAAACCATAAACCTAAACTGTCCGACTATTATTTTTCAAACCCTGGGGAACCAAGTTTTATCTTTCAGGGCATCTAGAACGGACGCGCATAGTTCAGACTCACCGCAACGCTAGCCGCGGCCGGTAGTAGTGGCCTCTCACGCAGGGTTCGATCCCCTGGCTGAGTCCGTCCCGCAACAAGTGGCGCCCAACGTGGGGCCTGCAAAGCTGCAAATGCGCAGTAAGACCACGAGAACTATGCCGTCTCGTAAAACTAGAGCCCGGTTCTCCCAGGTATCCGACGAGGCGTTCGTCGCCGGCGAGGACATGGCTCCTCCGGTGTACAACGGCAATTCTCCAATCGCACATAACAGTGCTACAGAGCAACCGGCGTATGATCCAATCGCCGAACTGGCCAAAGTCTTGCGGGAAGGACTGGCCGGCGCTCCAGATTCCCGCTGGCGCCCAACAATACCTCCAACACGCCCCGCCCCATTCAGCGGGAGAATGGAAGAAGACCCGGTGCGCTTCATATCGCAGATGGAGACGTACTTCCAGGATATGGGGTACGTAGAGCCGGAATTCTTCCAGCACATGAGGGAAAACCTCGCCGGGGAGGCCCGCCGATGGATAGACCCCATCCTGAATGTTCCGACACAATGGAACACGTTCCGCAAGCGTTTCATCGCGAAGTTCGACGGAACGCAGGTCAAGAAGCAGATTTACGTCTCCGTGCTCACAGATCCACAAGGCCCCCACGAAACCGGCCGAGATTTCGTGGCCAGGAAGATGGCTCTCGCGCACCGGTGTCACTCATCCGAAGTCGGCACGCTCGAGACGACCATAGGCCTCATGAGAACGAACTACCGCGCCGCTATCGCACAGCGACGGGTAGAGAGCTTCGACGAGCTGATAGACCTTGCCACGGACCTCGATGATATCCTGCTCGAGGCCGGACCGGTCGAAACGTCACGAGCTACCCCAGCACGACAGACACAGGCCTCGCGCTATACCAGCGATGGTCTACCTCCAGCGCCTCGTCACACAAGAGACGGGCCGCCGCCAGCGCCTCGTTATGCCAGAGACGGGCCGCCCCCAGCGCCCCGCTACACTGACGACAGGCCCTATCCAGCTCCCCGATACGCAAGGGAAACACAGCCGCAAGCGCCCCGCTACGCGACGCGGCCAACACCGGAGCCTCGCCGCCCCCATGACGGCCAGCGCCCGAGGCAAGAACAACAGCCTGCGCCCCCCGCTACGAACGACCAGCAGGTCAACAGCAAGATAGCCGGGGCCCGCAACAGGCAAGGACACTACCGGAGTGCCGCTTCTGTCCAGAGAGACACTGGCACCGCGACTGTCCAGTCGCCGAACAACACTTTGTAGCCCGAAGAAACGCCGCGCCCGCGGCCAGTAAGGCGCCCCATCCAAAAAACGAGTAAGGGGCCACGAGGACAGCTTGGCCCTTTACGCCGTTTCAGGCAAAAAGCTGCCCACCGTTAACGTGCGCATCAATGGGAGAAACGCACGGGCACTCTTGGATACCGCCGCCGCGTATAACTGTCTACACGAAGACTATGCTAACGCGGCCGCCACAGTTCAAGAGTCGATACCGCTAGCGGCTAACGGGCAAACTATGACGGTCTCCGGCGAAGAGACGGCCACCGTAGAAGTAGACGAACTCAAGACGCGGGGACGTTTCCTCATATGCAGAGACCTCCGGGTGGACTGCATCCTAGGATACCCGTGGCTTACAGACCAGCAGGCTACGATGGATCTGCAAAGACGGTGCATACACTTCGGCACCGGTCAGCGACACACCGCCTACTGGCAAGCACCCGCCGTATCGCCCGAGGCGACTCAAGTATCCGTTCCCGCTGTCAACACGCTCGATCACGGCTTTCCACCCGAGCTGGAGGCCGCCTTCGCCGAGCTACTAGCGCGGTTTCCGGAAGTATCGGACACCCGACCGCGCCACGCCGGCACACGGACGAGTTGCCACAGAATAGCGCTGAAACATGACCGGCCTATACGAACGCATCCGTACCGCGTGAGCGAGGGGAAGATGCGACTCATCAAGAGTCAGGTCGAAGAGATGTTGGAGTCCAACATAATATCGCCGTCAACTTCACCATACTCCAGCCCAGTGGTGATCGTAAGCAAGAAGGACGGGAGTCCGCGCTTCTGCGTGGACTACCGGAAGGTGAACGATGCCACCGAGAGTGAGCCAGCTCCGATGCCCATCATCCAGGACACGCTCAGAGATCTAGGCGATGCACGCATCTTTTCATCGCTAGATCTCAAATCCGGCTACTGGCAAATCCCAATGAGTCCGGAATCCAAGCCCGCCACGGCCTTCTCTACGCCAGACGGCGGCCACTATCACTTTAACGTGATGCCATTCGGATTAAAGAATGCCGCTCCCACGTTCCAGAGGCTAATGTCGCAGGAGGTCCTAGCCGGCGCAATGAACGCGTTCACGAGGGTGTACCTGGACGACATTATCGTGTGTTCGGCAACACACCAGGAACATCTCCGGCACTTAGCGCTCGTGTTCGAACGGCTACAGTCACACGGCCTAAGACTCGCGCCTGAGAAATGCGAGTTTGGCAAGGGCGCTATCACGTATCTCGGACACTCCATATCAGCAGAAACAACGGCTCCGCTGGAGAAGTATCTGAAACAAGTCGCGGAGTACAAGGCCCCGCGAAACAGGAAAGAGCTCCGCCAACTGATGGGTCTCTGCAACTGGGTACGAGACTATGTCCCCAACTTCGCCGGCATCAGCGCGCCGCTGACGGACCTGCTGTCGACTAAGAAAACGTTCAAGTGGACGTCCGAAGCCGCTCGGTCACTAGAGGAAGTGCGAGCCGCGTTCAACAAGCCGCTGAGGCTCCATCGGCCGTCTCCCGCCCTGCCATACGTGCTGCAGACAGACGCCAGCGGCCAAGGCCTAGGAGCGGTGCTCTATCAGATGGACGGCGACGAACGCCGCATCATTAACTACGCGAGCGCCCGACTCAATCCCACCGAGCGCCGGTATCACATTAGCGAGCAAGAGTGCCTCGCGCTCGTGTGGGCAGTGCAGAGATACCGGCCGCTCCTAGAAGGCAGACATTTCACCGTCGTGACGGACTCCACGGCGCTGACATGGCTAAACAGGTTCAAGGACAGCAAAGCCAAACTTGTACGCTGGGCTTTGCTGTTGCAAGAATTCGATTTCGAGATCAAACACGTTCCCGGATCGCAGAACGAGCTCGCAGACGTTCTCTCTCGCCAGCCTACAGGCGAGGAGAGAAACCAGCTCACATCAGACGGGGAGGCGCGTATGATTCCACCCGAGCCCGGCCAAATCAACGCGCTCCCAGGCGAGGCGACACTCCCGGAACTCGTCCAGGAAGCCCAGCGTCAAGACGCGAAGACGCAGTACCATCTGGAAGTATTGAGAGAGCCTCCCGGACCGGATAACGTCCGCCACCGAGACGCGCTATTCGAGCGCGACGGTCTACTCTGGTACATCGCTAACCCCGGAGAGACCGCACCGCTCTTCGTACCTGAGGCAATGCGTCGACGGGTGATAAGGCATCACCACGACAAAGCCGGCCACCCTGGCCGCGAGGAAACGCACCGAGCCGTCACACAGCGATATCTGTGGCCACGACTCGGACAAGAGGTAAAAAGGTACGTGCAGAGATGTCGAACCTGCGCCGCCATCAAGCCAGGCGCGGCCAGACCGGCAGCACCACTGAAACCACGGACTCCACAGTCACCGTGGCACACCGTCTCCGTGGACCTGATGGGACCCTATCCCAAAACCGCCTCCGGGAAAACACATATCCTAGTAGCCACAGACACGTTCTCCAAATGGACGGAAGCCTTCCCGACAGGCGAGCCGAGGACGCACGTGATAACCCGCCTGCTACAGGAGAACGTGTTCGACCGCTACGGGTACCCCAAAGTTGTGTTGTCCGACAACGGCCCCCAGTTCACCAGCGCGCGCTGGGAACGGGCTTGCCGTGACTGGGGCGCAGCCGCCCACTACACGGGCATATACCACCCCCGAGCTAATCCCGTGGAAAGGCGAAACCAGGAGCTAAAGAAAGGCCTGCGAGTTCGCATGCAGGGCCAGCCGCACACGAGATGGGCCCAGTTCCTACCGGCTATACTGCGCGATCTGCGCACTCGCCGCAACGCCTCCACCGGTCAATCTCCCAGCAAGACCCTTCTCGGCTACGAGCTCCCGTTGCCGGGCGATCGCAGCCTGGACAGGCCCGATCTCGCCCCCGACAGCCAGGACAACCGAGAGGAACGTCTGGAGGATATCCGCCGCCATACTCTCCGATACCAGCGCCGATACGCCGGCGGAGAAGCTGCGGAACCCCACGAAGTCGGAGACACCGTAATGGTAAGAGCACACCCACAGTCCGATGCTAAACGCCGGATTCACGGTGGTTTTCACCCGAAATGGTTGGGGCCCTACGCTATAAGGGAACTCCATTCCGGCCGTGTCTACACCGTGGATCGCGACGGGACCCCCGTACGAGTCCCCGCTTACGATGTAAAGCCGGCACCCCGCCCGCTGTCACCAGAAGACCAACCTCGGTCTCCCCTCGACTTCCACGAAGACGTCCCTTCCGACCAGGAAGACAACATCCCCGAAATCCCCCTCAACGAGGACGCCGCCCCCACTGTGAGCCCCCGTTCGAGAGACGTTTCCCCAGTGCGCGAACAAGTTCCCGCGTGAACACTCAGAGTGCGTCCCTGCTATGCCGCAGCCATAGCCCGCGTGTGTCCCCCAAGTGCCACCTAGTGCGCCGTAAAGACACTCATTTACATTTAATTTCATTTCGTTTGTTTGTGATTATATGTATATCTATGCTTATATTGTTTTTCGTACCGCTCGTGTACTCATGCCGGCGTCATGTATGTTCACCACTGTCGCCCGCATATGTTCTGTATCACTTTTCATATTTTTTTTCAATTGTCTCTTTTTTCCAAAATTCATAAATGTTTGTATATCCTTACCTTCCTGCACTTTTTCTCTCCAACTGAAGCGGCGTGCTTGATTGGTGTCGTCACGCGGGGAGGCTTTGTCGCCAGGCAGTCTACGGACGTGCCTGACACAAAGGTTTTTTTCCGTGACGTCACTAATCCTGCACGTGCAGCTTAAGTGTTTATGACTGGTATTTCCTCGCTCCAAAATCCGAGCCAATCAGAGCGCAGGATCCGAGTTAAGCCGTCACCGAACCCGGCCAATAGGAGAGCCGATCGGAGTGGGGGTAAAACACCGAACTCCGAATAAAAACCCGAGCAGCTAGAGAATTGGGATCAGTATCCTTCAGATCAGCAACCAGCAAACAGTCTACCAGAATATACCAACGAGAAAATTATCAAGTGAGTTGAAAGAAGTGATCGGTCTAACCGAGAATATAAAAAGAATTTATGCACGCTGCATACTATTGTTTTATTCATATATTTCTTTGTTTTGTTGTATTTTTACAATAACTCTTGCAAGTAACGCTGACACCCCTTAGCGGTGCTTGTAATTGTTATCTGTACTTGTAATACGTATGCACAGTGCGCTGATCGCCTCGGCGTGCCTGTGCCCCGTTCGCTGACGGTTTAGCGGACCTCGTCGATACGTATCCACGATCTTTTCTTCACGTTTGTCGCCTCACGTCAACGCCCGTTTTCTTCACGTTTGTCGCCTCACGTCAACGCCCGTTTTCTCCACGATATTCGCTTCACGTCAACGCCCGATTTCTTCACATCTTCAACCGTCTCATCTCTTCAAGTCTACGTCCGTTATCGCTACGTTGGCAACGTTCTACGTCCGTAGTCGTCTTGCCTGCCGCCGCCACGTTCGTACCCCCTGTTACGAACGCACGGCTCCACGCCGCACCAAGAAGCCAACGTCCACGCCGATTTCCGTCGTCGCCCGTCTTGTAGCGCCGCTACAGACCGCTACGACTCAGACGTCATCAACATCGAGGCCTAGCACTCACACGGCAGTTCAGCCGTTTACGCTGGCCCCCAAGAAGAGAGGTACCGAGTCGCGCCGTCTCCACGCCGCTGCGTGGAACTATCGACGGAACCTACGGGCTTGTGAAGCCTCCAGGCCATACAAGGACCTAAAGAAGACAGTGAGGAAGGCCCTCTACGAGGTAGACGATCCCAGGACCCGCTGCATCCCACCGCCGACACCATCACCGCTCAAGGCAACAGCTCGCCCGCTTGTGCCGCTGTCACCCTTGTCGGTCACCACTCCTACTTCGGTGGCCACTCCACCGATCACTCCAACTACTCCAGGAACAACAAAGAAGAATCGGAAACTACGGCGCCGCCTACTCGAGCTGTTCGGCTCTTCATCGCTGCCGTGAGCACAGTGTCGAGCGACACTATCCAGCGACGAACGCCGATCATCGCATAGACCCGTCTTTTCCCTTCTCTCTCTTCCTTTCCTTTTTATTGTTATATATATTAATTATTATTCATTTTCATTATTGTTATCACTTCTATATATACATTTATTTCTGTTAATAAAAACCATAAACCTAAACTGTCCGACTATTATTTTTCAAACCCTGGGGAACCAAGTTTTATCTTTCAGGGCATCTAGAACGGACGCGCATAGTTCAGACTCACCGCAACGCTAGCCGCGGCCGGTAGTAGTGGCCTCTCACGCAGGGTTCGATCCCCTGGCTGAGTCCGTCCCGCAACACCTCCAGGTGACGATTTGTTCTATCTATCTTCCCCCTGGTGTTCGAATTGACATCCGAGATGTCGTGAATGTCATCGATCAACTACCACCACCCTTCATACTACTAGGTGATTTTAACGCCTATAATGTGTGTTGGGGATCGGTTTGGAAAGATCGACGGGGACGTTACCTGGAGAATATGTTAAACAATTTGAATTTGAGCTTTTTGAACGACGGCAGACCCACGCACTTTTGTGCAGCAACGGGTACATTCAGTGCCATAGATCTGAGCGTCGTTTCAGGAGCCATAGCTCCGTTGTTCAAATGGGATGTGCATCACGACCTTTGCGGTAGTGATCACTTTCCAATCCTCTTAAGGCCTCTGTTCAATACCGTTACCGAATCCCGCTGGCCACAGTGGGTTCTTCGGAAAGCGGATTGGACCAAGTTTGCGGAATCATTCTCTCATGAGGATATTCCGAGCTTGACCGTAGACGAGGAGGTGAATCATTTCACGGATTCCATCACGAGCGCGGCCAAAAACAGCATACCGCTGTCATCTACACAGCCCCGTCGAGTGCCCGTTCCCTGGTGGAACGAGGAATGCGACTTGGCGCTACGTGAAAGGAGACACCTCTTCAATACATTCCGTCGTTGTCCAACAGAGGAAAACATGATAGCCTTTCAGCGAGCGAAAGCTCTTGCTAAGAGGATTGTGAAAGAAAGCCAGCGCGAATCATGGCGCAAAAACGTGTCCACCGTTACAGTTGCCACTCCAGTGGCCAAAGTTTGGGAGAAGATCCGGAAAATATCCGGTCTAAGTACAGCTACAGCCATTGCTTGTCTATCGGTAAATGGTAACGTAGTTACCTCAGCGGTCGAAATTGCTAACACTTTGGCATCTAATTTTGCGTTTAATTCTAGCTCTGAACATTATCCACCCGAGTTTCTAACTCGTAAAGCAGGCCTCGAATCTATACCTCTAAATTTCTTTTCTAGGAATGATGAGGTATACAACCTGCTTTTCTCTCGTGAAGAGTTAGATAGCGCGATGTCAAAGTGTAAGGATAGCTTTCCTGGTCCAGATGCGATACATTATCGTATGATCCGCAATCGTCCGGAATCATCTAAGTCTAGGCTTTTGAATGTCTATAACAGGATATGGACTGAGGGTAAGTGCCCGACCAAATGGAAGGAATCGCATATAATTCCTATCCCCAAAGTCGGGACAGATAAACACTTGCCCTCTAGCTATAGACCTATATCGCTGACCAGTTGTCTCTGCAAGCTCATGGAGCGAATGATCAGCAAGCGTCTGATTTGGTTTTTAGAATCAAACGACTTGCTGGCCAACACACAGTGCGGCTTTCGCCTTCACCGCTCAACAGCAGATCATCTGGTCAGACTAGAGAGAGATATCAGGAATGCTTTCGTTGAAAACAAACACCTGGTAGCTGTGTTTTTTGATATTGAGAAAGCCTATGACACTGCATGGATTTATGGTATTCTCCGTACTCTGCATTCCTGGGGTCTCCGGGGACGCTTGATGTTCTTTATAAAAGACTTCATGTCGAACCGGCGCTTCAGGGTGCGGATCGGAAATACCCTATCACAAATGTTCGCACTGGACAATGGGGTCGCACAGGGCTCCATACTGAGCGTTACGCTATTTTTAATTGCCATTAACGGTGCAGCTTCATGTATCCGATTACCTGTACAGAGTTCGACATTTGTCGACGACATTGGTATCTTTGTCGCCGGACAAAAGACTAGTACAATCGAACGTCAGCTTCAGCTGACTATCAATCGTCTCGATACATGGGCAACCAAAAATGGCTGTAAATTCACGACCAGCAAAACTGTATGTGTCCATTTTAGTAGGAAAAGGGGTGTACATCCCAATCCTACACTCACACTAAATGAAGCACAGTTACCATTTGCCGATACTGCCAGATTTCTGGGTCTCGTGTTCGATAGTCGTCTAACTTGGCGGGCACATTTTTTGTCCGTCAAGAAAAAATGCCAAAAGTCGCTCAATTTGTTGCGGGTCCTCAGTCACAAAACATGGGGTGCAGACCGCACTGTCATGTTGCGTTTATATCGTTATCTAGTGCGCTCTAAGCTGGACTATGGATGTCTAGCTTATGGGTCAGCTAAACACCAAGAGATAAGCATTCTTGACACTGTACATCACACTGGGGTTAGATTGGCCACAGGTGCATTTCGCACCAGTCCAATACTAAGCCTGTTGTGTGAAGCAGGCGAACCGTCACTGTACAATCGTCGTAAAATTCTATCCTTGCGGTATATGGCTGCACTCAGTGCCAAGCCAGATCATCCTGCGTATGAACCTATTCTACAAAACAGGCATACAGAGATTTATGACAGAAAACCAAGAGCCAATAGGCCTTTTGGTCTGAGGACATTTTGGGCGATATTGATTTTAATATGCCTGAAATGGCAAGTTTCGTTTTGTGTGCTGTTCCACCATGGACGCTACCGCGTCCATTTGTGAACCTCACATTAACTAGGTTTGATAAAGATACTACGTTGCCTATCGAATACCAACATGAGCTACAAAGAACACTGGTCCCTAGGTTCGAGGATACTGTCATTTTTACTGACGGATCAAAATCCGGAACCAGGGTTGGGTGTGCGTTCGTTGTTTTGAGTCCACGCCAACAGTTTCAGTACCGTCTGCACTCTATAACGAGTGTGTACACTGCTGAGCTGTACGCTATTTTCAAGGCCCTGTGTTTTGTTTCGTCAGAGCAAAGTCGGTCAAGTGTTATCTTGACGGACTCGCTGAGCGCTCTGAACAGTATCCAAGATCCAGATCCAGTGCATCCTCTTGTACTAAAGATCCGGTTGCTACTCTACTATCTGAATGCTCAGAATGTGAGGGTAGAGCTGTTTTGGATACCGGGACATGTTGGTATTTTATTTTATTTTATTTTATTTTATTATTGGACACCACAGACCAATGGTCTCTTATTGTGCCCATACACTAATACATTACATATATATAACATTTACATTTACATTCAAACATATATAAAAGTACAGTACATATAGTGATATTTTAGGTACATACAGTAACTTTGTTTTACATACAAATACATTTACATGTTCTAACATACAATATAATAATATAATCATAGACAAGATAGATATGACACTGGTATAGTAATTTTTTTACATTAGTACTAGCGCCAGCAACGAAATGATGACAAACTAATTGTATGTTCAATCGATAATGTAGATACTACATATTTCCAATCCGGCGCCAGTATTTGAAATTTAAAATTAATGCTAATATTCTTATGTAAATAAAACAGGTATAATAGGTAAATAAAATAGTACATTTTGTAAATACATTTTATTTTTTATATCTTAACCTTAAATACATTTTTCTTGCATCTTAAAAATATTTCGATGCATTATCATTTACTCTAAGGTTTTTGCCAATAATTACTTAATTTAATTGTTTTACATAATTAAATAGTATTATTTTTATAAAATGCTTTGAAATATTAGTTAATAATTTACAATAAAAAAAAAAAAAAATGAATTTTACAATCAATAAAATTTTTTTAATACGATTGTTTTCTTTTTTATTATTTAATTCTTAAATAATTTCTCACATGAGCCACAACAAATTACTAGACGCTATCAACGTAAATGTTAAAAACATAACCTAACTAGTTGAAAATTGAGTGATTTACAATACACATTTCTCAAACACCAGTAATTCTCGATACTATAAACTGCTATTGTTTGACAACACACTTTATTTACACAGTATAACACCTCACTTAAACTTGGATTTGTTAAAATTCTTTGTCATGAAAAACACAATAAACAATAACACAAAATAATATCGAATTGGTATGACGTTAACTGCATAGAAAACACAGATAGAAAAAGATAGCCAATTGAACGTACCAACGTGACAGAGAGTTAGTGTGCGAAGTCAAGTCATAAATTCAAGGTAAATAAATTATTATTTTCTTGTTTCTTACTCACCAGCATTACTATTATAATTACCTTATTCACCACCATTCATTTTCACTATATTCTCCCCATATTTTGTCTCACATCATATCAACACCTCATAACCTATAAACCATCTCTAATATCCTATCGGATAAGATATATCCAATACAAGTCAAATATAAAGGAAAAGCGACATCTATTGACAAGAGGAAAAAAAAATAAGTAAAAACTACAGTAATACAAACTTGTCGGCTTAGAAGGTGAGCAAAACTCTCGCAGACTTCTGCAGGATTTGACGTACAATGATAAGCGAACAAGAAATCGCCAGCAAGCGCGAAATATAAAATTCAAATATGAATGAAAATAATCGTATATACGATATAAACAACAGTTCTTCAACTCAATCAAACCCACACCAAAGTAAAAATAACCCTACAAATATGTCTCAATTAAGATCATTCGCAAATGTTACCCAAACAACGATTTTCCCAAAAAAAGACCAAGCGATAGTAATAAATTATACTGAAAATACCCCAGTTAAAGATTTCATTATAAAAATTGAACAAATAGTTGGTCCAAAAGAAATAATCTTCGCATCAAAAATTTCCCAACAGAGAATATGCATATATTTGTCAAAAAAGGAAATTGTGGACAATTTAATCACACATAACCCAATAATTTTAATAAATGGAGTGGAAACACAAGTCCGAAGACTAATAAATCCCGCCAAAAGACTGATAATATCAAATGTATGTCCTATCATACCACATACAATAATATTTAATTACTTAACACAATTAGGAATTAAAATGGTATCTCCAGTAATGTTTCTAAGAGCAGGCATACAAGACCCTGAGTATGGCCACATCTGCAGCTTCCGTCGCCAAGTCTTTTTCAATAACAATGTAGAAAATCCTACTGAAATACCGTATAGTATTGAAATAACCTACGAAGAAACCAAGTATACTATATATTTGTCAACAGACACCACTTGCTTCAAATGCAAAAAAATTGGACATACGTCCAACCAGTGCCCAACAACTCGAGAAGAACAGAATACCCAAGAAACCAATGTAGAACAAAACAATCCACGAAAAGATATCCACACTCCGGAGAAGAGGAACGAATCTACTGAAAATCTTTTACCTGAGATTCCACCAACTTTTTCCTACCCTGTAGGAAATGCAGACCCAAACGTGAAAGGATCGGAACCAAAACCGCGACACACACAGACAGAAGAGATTGCGCCAGAAGAGACTACCGAAACAAACAAAAAAAATATCGCACAAATACTGACATCGGACCAAAGTGACGCACAAGACGCAGACGACTCTCATAAAGAGCAAAGTGATAATATAAAACAAAAAAACCATCGGCAACTCAAGAAAGCAAGATCATTAAGTCCTGGCCACCAACTTACAGTCGAGCAAACAACAACAAAATTAAAAGAAATATTACAACAACATCCAAATAAATACCCACTCACTGTTGAAGAAGTTAAAGACTTTTTAGAAAATGCGATAGGATCAAAAGACCCTCTAAATATTGCCATGGATTACACTGAAGACCCAAAGAAATTAGTAGTCATGCTGCAAGATATTAAAAGCAACAGCAGAAAAACACTTAAAAGTAAACTAGCCAGGTTAATTAATAAAATAAACGCCCAGATAGACGACCTAGAAGACACCGATTCACACAGCAACTCAACATAAACACAAACCTGCATCAATATGAGCATCATTCAGTGGAATTGCAACGGTATCAGAGCCCATTTGGCAGAACTCCAGCTAGTCATAAAAGACACTACTCCAACGTATATCTGTATACAAGAGTCGCGACTTTTATAAAACCAAAATTTCACTCTAAGGGACTACACAGTTTTTAGAAAAGACCGACAAAGTGGAGACAACGCTAGCGGCGGTGTTTCTATTTTAGTGGACAACAAAACGTATGCAGAAGAAATCACGTTACAAACAGACCTTGAAGCCATAGCTATAAAGACATACATTCCGAATAAAGTTACCATTTGTTCCATATATCTCCCGCCAAATCAAACAGTAACGGAAAACTCAATAGAAAATCTAATATGCCAAATCCCAACACCATTTATAATTACTGGAGACTTCAACGGACACAATATTATTTGGGGATCCGAAAAAACAGACACAAGAGGCAAAATAATAAGAAAAACTATAGACAAAAATGTCAATCTTATTACTTTAAATGACGGAACCCCCACACACTTTTGCTCTAGAACAGGAACATTTTCATGCATTGATCTAACCTTTAGTGACTCAAAAATGGCACCTTATTTAACTTGGGAAGTACTCCCCCACACATACCATAGCGACCACTTCCCAATAAAATGCAAAATAGCAACAATACCAGAAACACCTGCCTCCACGATAACAAGATGGAAACTAAGAGATGCCAACTGGCAAGGCTTTAAAGAAGAAATAACTAATAATCTAAATATTCCAGAAACAGAAGACGTCGACATTCAGCTTGAATACCTAACAAATCTGATTCAAAACACAGCTGACTCTATATTTGGAATTAAAGATACACACACGAAAAAAAAGCAGGTACCCTGGTGGAACACAGAATGCCAGAAAGCAATAAAAGAATATAAGAAAGCTCTAAACAAGTATAGAAAAAGGGAAACTATTGAAAACCTAATAGAACTGAAAAAAAATGAGAGCAATATCTAGAAAAACCCTAACAGAAAGAAAAAAAGAATCCTGGAAAGAATATGTAACCTCTATAAATAGCGGCATAAAGCCACGAACCAAACAACCATAATGTTCAACGGAACAGACACCATCTCAACAGCCCAAGGTATAGCTGACACATTAGCCGAAACATTCAGTCATAACTCTAGCAATTATCACTACTCACCAGAATTTAAAATCCACAAGAGAAATATAGAGGCAGGCAACAACATAAAAATTCCAACAGAACCAGATAACAGCCCAATACTCTCCAATCACAAATGCCGAATTAGAAACAACAATAGGAAATCTTAAAGAAAACAGTAGCCCAGGACCAGATAATATCCCTTACCAAATAATCAAACGCTTACCAACAGAAATTAAACAACACCTTCTCGACGTATACAACCTAATTTGGACTAGACAGACATACCCTAAAAAATGGCGAGAAGTCATAATTATACCAGTTCTAAAACCAAATAAAAAGAAAACCGATCCAAACAACTATAGACCCATAGCATTGTCCAATTGCCTCAGTAAACTATTACAGAAGATAATAAACAAAAGACTTATGTGGCACCTAGAGTCCACAGGACTACTTAACAAATTCCAAAGTGGCTTCAGGAGTGACAGATCAACCACAGACCAACTATTTGCATTACAAAGTGAAATACAATACTGCTACAAAAATCGACAACACTTGATTGCAATGTATTTTGACATCATGAAAGCTTACGATACCACCTGGCGTTACTACATAATCAAAGCTATGGAAAAAATGGGACTCAAAGGAAATATTATTAGCTACACTGCTAACTTCCTCGACAAACGCAAATTCAAAGTAAGAACTAACAACGTTCTGTCGAAATAACAAGAACAAGAAAACGGTATACCGCAAGGAGAAATCCTGAGCGTAACCCTGTTTCTACTAGCAATAAATCATATAACAGCATATCTACCAAAATCAGTGAAGGTGTCACTATTTGCGGATGACCTAGTCATCTATCACAAAAATAAAAACATTAAAACCCTGAAAAAACTCCTACAAAAAGCAGTTAGAAAACTAGAAGAGTGGTCACAACATACAGGCCTACAATTCTCTCCAGAAAAAACTAAAGCTATGCATTTTACCAGACTACAAACACCAAAACTTCAGTACAATATCAAGTTGCACAATAAAAACGTAGAATTTGTAGACTCTATAAAATTTCTTGGACTAACATTTGATAGGAAACTGACTTGGAAACAACACATTGAAAACCTTACCAAAGAATGTACACAACGATTGAATCTACTCAAAGTGCTTGCACACACAAAATGGGGAGCACAAAAGGAAACTCTGTTAAACATTTATCAAGCTCTGATAAGATCAAAAATGGATTACGGCAGCATCATTTACTCAGAAGCGAAACCGACTCACTTGAAAAAACTAGATACTGTCCAGAACAAAGCTGTAAGAACATCAACAGGCGCCTTCCAGACCAGCCCAACAAACAGCCTCTTATGTGAAGCAGGAATAATCCCCCTCTCATATCGCAGAATGCAGAATATCTTAAACTATGTCATATCCATAGCAAAAAATCCTTCAAACCCAGCTTATAACTACATCTTTCGACAGTCAACAAACAGTACCAAATTATTAAATACAACTCCTACCCAACAATACATCCATCAACTGATCCAAAACCATAATATCACAATCCCTAAAATCGAACAAATTTACCATAATAAAACCCCACCATGGACTCTTATGCCCCCCGACTTCGACTTTCGCCTAACACAATATAAAAAAGAACATACAAACCCGGAAATCTATAAACAAATATTCAAAGAAATCCGCAACAAATATCCAGGAGCAATAGCAATATATACCGATGGGTCCAAAATAGATGGAAAGACTGGAGCAGCAACGATAATAAGTAACAACACCCATACCTATCATCTACCAGATCAATGTAGTACATACACAGCAGAGGCATTCAGCATATTCAAAACAACTGAATTAATAAAAGAGTCCAGGCAGCGACACCAACATTACACCATCTACTCTGATTCCCTAAGCGTACTGCAAACCTTCCAAAAGATGTATCACACCAGTCCCCTCATAAAGAAGAGCCAAGAAAACATAAATGAGGCTATAAAACAATACAACATAAAAGTCACCATCATATGGATTCCATCCCACGTCGGAATCAAGGGCAATGAACAAGCAGACAGTGCTGCAAAGCTAGCAATCCAGGAAGAAATCCAAAACATCCCAGTACCAGCAGATGATGTAAAAAACTATATCAAATTAAAGATCAGAGACGCCTGGAGTATAGAATGGACCAACACAGACACGACCAACAAACTAAGGACAGTCAAGGACAATACAAAAAAATGGAGCCACTGCAGAGGAAGACAAGATCAAGTTGTCTTAACAAGACTGAGAATAGGCCACACAGCCTTAACGCACGAATACCTATTCCACAACTTGGAACCACCGATATGCGAAACATGCAACACCAGGATAACCGTGGAACACATCATACTACAGTGCCAAAAGTACCAACCAGAACGACGAAGTCACAACATCCAGAATACAATCAAACATGCCCTATCTAACGCCACAGACACAACCAGAAACATAATAAATTACTTAAGACAAATAGACATATACAATAAATAATAAAAAAAAAAAAAAAACTCTGTAAATGCCATATATCAACATGTATTGTATGAAAAGTATTGTAATTTAATTAGCTATGTAAACAAATTATAAACCGTTTCAATGTACCAGGTGCTATTAGCCAAGTAGCCGAAGCACCATAATATGAAAATAAAAAAAATAGCCAACTACAGCGCCACTACTGAATTGATGACAAACTAAAAGGGGTGACGTCACGGTAGGATTTATCGCCCATAAGAGTGCCAGGGGTATGAATATAATAACTTACATTAAATATATCAATAGATCTGTCTGCAGACAAAAGTTGATTGTAAAGAGCCGCCATTTTATGCAGTGGGCTCATCTTATAGTGCTCCGTGTTGGTCCTTTTGCAAACAAATAATGTGTCTCTGATTCTAAAGTCCCGAGAAGGCACTCTGACGTATATTCTAGACAAGATGTTAATGTCGTCGATTAAATTATTTAGTGTCTTATACAGAAACATGAGCGACATTACATCCCTCCTCGCCGCCAAAGTCCTGACATCAAATGCTTTCAGCACGTCTTAGGATGATTTGTATCTTGGATATACCCCTGTCATGCGTAATTCTACAACGCGGTAGTACCGCGATTGAACATTTTCAATACTTTTTTGGTATTTTGCTTGATAGGGTGCCCATATAATGCTCCCATACTCAAGTGTAGGCCTTACATAGGAATTAAACAATGCAATGTACGTCCGACTCTGACGAAAATCTCTGGTCAAACGGAGAACATAACCCATCTTCCTTAAGGCACTGTTCACTATGTGGTCAATATGGTGTTGAAATTTCAGCTCGCAATCAAACAGTATTCCCAGGTCTTTTACGGTTTCAGTTCGTGGTATAATGCAGCCATTCATTGTATAATCGTAGATTATAACATCTCTCTTACGGGAGTAAGTCATAATTTTGCATTTTGCAGCATTAAATAATAAAGTAGTAGCTGCACTCCACTCACATAATCTTTGCAAGTCGCCTTGCAATTCAAGACAGTGAGATACATCAGTGATTCTGCGGTAAATCTTTATATCATCCGCGAACATTTCACACTGACTATTGCTCACGATATCTGGGATATTATTAACCACCAAGAGAAACATCAGGGGCCCAAGTTTCGATCCCTGGGGGACGCCACTGGTTGATAAATAATTGTCGGATTTTGAGCCATTAAATTCCACGTATTGCCATCTTTCACGTAGATATGATTCGAACCAAATACATATGTTAAGTGACATGCCGAAGTACTCCAGTGCCCCAAGTAACCGAGAATGCCCTATTCTATCAAAGACCTTAGTCATGTCGAGGTACACTGCATCTACCTGAATCCCGGTATCTAGACATTGTCCAACGTAATCGGTTATTGATAGTAAATTAGTAATCGTAGACCTACGCGGCATAAATCCATGTTGTTTCGTACTTATGGCAGGGGACACGTGCTGAAAAACATACTTATAGATAATTTGCTCAAATACCTTGGCTGGAGATGAGATGATAGATACCGGTCTGTAATTTTTTACGTCTTTTTTATCGCCATTCTTATGTATGGGACATACTCTAGATAACTTCCACTTCGCAGGAAAAACACATGATTTAATTGACTTTTGAAATAAAATGCGAAGGGGAAGAACTAGGATATCCTTACATCCTTTCAAGACATAAGGTGGAAGATTGTCTGGACCACAAGATTTTTTTGGCTTCAATTTTGCAATCGACCACTCCACGTCTTCCAGAGAAACAGATTCTATGTTTAGGGTGCCTAGTTGGCTTCCCATACCCCTGTCAGTGTTCACGTCATTGACATCCTGACGGAAGACTGAAGCAAAATAAGATGCAAAGGTTTGTGCGATATGTGAACTATCGTCAACAATAGTGCCGTCTTCAGTAGTAATGCAAGAGAGAACATCAGATTTTTTTTTACTTTTCGCAAATGTCCATAACTTGGTGGAATCAGATGCAATATTTTCCTCCATATCATTCACATAAATCTGATATTCTCTCCTTAATAATTTCTTTAATGATTTTCTACATCTGCAAAACATATTCTTGTGATAGTCCACATCTCCGAAACCATTTTTTACCTTCCCATGATGGTATTTCTTTTGCTTAATTAAAGATTTAATCTCTGCCGTGAACCAAGGGGGATATTTACTTGACTGTGACTTTACAAGTGGCACACAATTATCAAGGACTGTACCTAGAACATCATAAAATTTGTCCACTGCAATATTGACATCAGTTATATACTCCAGGAAAGTCCAGTTGATAACACTAAGTTCATTGTACAATTTTAGGAAATCAGCTCTCCTAAAATTGTAATGTTTGTCTTTGGAAGTTCCCTGTTTAACCGTATCGCAAGTATAGTTGTTCCTTATGGTGAGTGCTGGATGATACTTATCTTCCATTATTAAAGGATCAATATTTTTTTCCACAACAACACTTGCAATATTAGACAGAACCAGATCTAGAGTTTTATTCAATGTGTTCGATTTGCGTACTTAACGCTACGTACAACCCCCAGAGATTATTAGTTTCTTATACAAAATTAACAATCTGAAATAAAATTAGTAACAATCTATACATCAAATTTTGCACAGAATTTTTATCTATCTAATAGGATATTTTTGATTGTAGAAAAAATTATTGTAAAAATGATATTGCTAAATAACTTAATAATAGGTATTACACAACAATGTTCTGTAATTTTTTAAATATATTTGTGGGTTTCAAATATTTTTTATATTTATATAGCTTTGTGTAGAAATGTTCAAATAATACGTTAACATTTTTTTCGACATGATTGTTTATAGTTTAGAGTCTTCGTCGAAAAATATTTTACTTGATGATAATGAAATGCCACTTGGTACAAGTATTCTTTACATAAAATGAATCATTTTTATCCGCCGCAACTATATTGAGAACCGCGGCAGATTCGAGGTGGCGGCAAAAGTAGATTACCAAGTACAATAACTATAAGTAATTATCACAATAGAACAAATTATCTCCAAACATATTTGTAGAATGGAGCTTTAGCTACAATTTGCCGCATGGTACACAAATATGCGTTGAATGGTTTACAAGATGGCGTCTATAACGCAAGTTGTTTATTTACAATTACATGACAGTTCTTTTGACAATTAAAAATATTCTATTAGGTAGACAAAAATTCGCTGAAAATTTTGATGTATAGATTGTTACTAATTTTATTTCAGGTTGTTAGTCTTGTATAGGAAACTGTACGGTTGTGCGCACCCTTAAAATGTCACTACCCGTGATACTTCGCATACGCGCAGGTTTTAATATATTTCGTAAAGAAATAAAACACTTTTATTGAGACAATAAGGTTGTAATTAATTAACGCAAAATTTAATAAAATATCACAAAAAAACTTGGTTATAACTGTTTTACAAAATAATAACAACTACTTCATTTGTTTACATAGCACACTACTACTTGTCATCTGACATTTGTTATCTGTCATCTGACATTACAAAATATAAACTTATTTTATACTATTGCATCCAACAAATATAATTAATCTCCAACACAATGCATTACATATATTATTAAGACTTCGCAAATTGTAAAAATTAATGTTATTTACGATGGCTAGTGCTGTTTTATCACGAGAATTGACACTAGTGCGGATATCTACGTTGAAATCTCCAACTACTATCAAATTGTTTGCAATAATATTAGAGTAAGAATCCAGAGTATTGAAATAGAGTGCGTACTGATCAGCTGTTGATTTCGGTGGAAAGTAAATACTGGATATATAAATAGTTTTAGTATTATCATACAGTTTGATCAGTACATACTCGAGAGAGGTTACGTGTTTAGTTATGTTCACAGACTTCCAACGTGAATGGACAGCAACCAAAACGCCTCCGCCCCTCCTGCCGTCTTGTCTGTCTGAGCGATGGCAGACATATCTATTGTCAAATAGTTCTCTTGTATTTATGTTTTCGTTTAACCACGTCTCGGTAAAAACAATAACATCATAATTATTGGTCAAGACGGCAGAATAAAGCGTATGCGTTTTGGTTCTTAGTCCACGTACATTCTGGTAATACACCAACATTTCTTTACACATGTACACTAGACTCAAGAACACTCATTGCTTTAGCTTTACACCTCTTCTCGATTTCACAAATGTCATTCTCACTTTGCACATTCACTACCGGAGCCTTTTCATTTTCGCGCACAAATATTTTACCGTTTCTTGTCCACACATACATAACATTGCAGGAAGAACGAAGTTTCCGCGCAGCTGACAGCAACAATCGCCGACGTTGGGTCAGGTTCTCGTTGATGTAGATGTTACTGGGTACTCCTTGCAAACCCAGATCCTTGGTGTTGAGATTCCTTTTCACCTTTCTACATTTCAGGAAATTAGTTTTATCAAAATTTCTGACAAATTTAACTATTATCCCTCTTGTAATAGGAGATGTGGGGTTGCTTCGTCCAAGTCGATGGCAGTTGTCAATCAGTTCCGGCCGTACATCCATTCCAATGGCTCGCCCCACTTTAATGACTTCTGCAATCGTGTTCTCACCAGGGCTCTCTGGCAGACCATGTATTTCTACACAGTTCCGCCTAGTGTACTGCTCCTGGTCATCTAACCTGGACTTGAGTTCCAAGTTTTCAGCTTGCAGTTCCTTGTTCTCCTCCTCTACCTCGCGTAATCTCGACAGAAGTGCATCTATTCGCGTTGTCTGCTCTTTTATTCTCCGATTTGTGTCGCTCACGGTGTCCCTCAACTTCTTATTCTCCTCTAGCAATGATTTCAGCGTGGAGCTGATCTCAGCCAAGGAGGAATCGCTGGGCATTGCTTCCGGTGTTCGCCGGCAGTTCTGGCACTCGGGACATTTCCACTTACAGATTACGCGTTTTAATTTCATATCCGTGTATTGCACCACAGACAATCCGACGCATTCTATGTGGAAGACACCTCTGCACGACCCCGTGCAGAAGAGTTTATCCCCATGCCTCTCGATCTTCTTATTGCATGCCTTGCAACTAGACATCTTGCTGATGTAAGCGTGACGTAGGTGTGACGTAGGCGTGCGTAAACGTGACGTAACCAGGAAGCAGCGAAAGAAGCGAAAGAAAGCGATTCTCGACAGGAATAACTTGGAATCGGACTGATATATTGAAAAAATTTAACGGTTTTTTTAGAGAAAAACGAGTTGTTTTTAAACTTTTTCAATGAATTTTCACAATATGTAGGCACTTTCACACACTTATTTATCACCTCTGTTTAGATCTTAGTAAGGAAACACACTTGTAAAACTTTCAATCTCATTCACACTAGATAAACAGATTTTTTTGATGATGTACACTGGAGCATCAAATATACGTCTGTACTCTATGATCACTTAACTGATTTTTAAAGGCAAAGGCGTATTAAAGGCAACGAAGCGGCGTATTAAAGGCAACGAAGCGGCAGATGCAGCTGCAAAAGCCGCCTCTCACAGACCTATGATTGATGTGAGTTTCGTTTTTCCAGATGACGCAAAGAGTCATCTGAAACATCTGGTTTTAGACATGTGGCAACATGAATGGAGCCGCACACAGAACGTTAAGTTACGACAGATTAAGGGAGACGTTAAACCATGGGGTTCTTCCTGCAGGATTAACCGCAGGGAGGAAACCGCCATCACACGCCTCCGTATAGGTCACTGTTGGTGGACCCATGGA